>JAPMOB010223203.1:0-39283 GCA_029875015.1 Lepomis gibbosus | reverse complement strand
ATCCCCAGTTATAAGAGGGTGTGCACACTTATGCAACCAGGTTATTGTAAGGTTTTTAATTTTCATTTTTCCCCCTCGAAGATTTTAGTTAGTTTTTCTATTGAATTGTTCACATTATAGGTCACATTAAAGGTGGAAAAAGTTCTGACATGATTTATCTTTGTCTCATTATTTTACATCATAAGAACCTGGAATTTTAACAGGAGTGTGTAGATCTTATCTATCCACTGTATATTGTAAACTGTATATGTGTATTGTATATTTATCAAATTAGGCTGCTTTACCATTTCTGTTGTCCTCTGGTCTCAGTTTAGGAGTTAGATGGATGTGATCTCCTGTCATGGAAGCAGACAGTTTTGCTTTCATGTGACGAGCATCAAAGGATAAGACTTTCAATTCTGTGGTTGAGCAAGAAGAAAAAATGTCAGGCATATAAAGGAATTAAAAATATCAAAATGACAATTATCCAAAACCTCCCCTCTGCACACAGGTGGGAGTAATAGGCAGAACAATTTAATATAATTTGAGTGCCTGTAAGAGCCCTCTGCGTTAATAAGTGTCTTACCCATTTCAGTGGCTTTGATTTCAAGCTCAGTTGGAGTTTTGTAGTTGTTGGCCAGTGTCAGGGCACTTTCTTCAACAGTATGTACCAGCTTTGTAATGGTATGCTCCCTATGCTCGTCTTTCATTCGGCTCCAGGCCACCAGTTCATCCTTCTCCACCAAGTTGTTTACTGCTTTCACTAATTTCTGTTAAAAAAAAAGATTTTTCAGTGGGATGTGTGTAATAGCATAGCATTTAACACATGCCTGTTTCGTAATATGTTTTTAATTATGGTTAGAACGTTATCTTAATGTATGTATGTATGTTTGTCTCGTTTGATATTTCAAAAAATTACTGAATAGGATGTGGCTTTTATTATATTATCACAGATATGTATCTACTATTGAATGATAGGTAGCTCATCTTTATTTAAAAGGCAGAGGTTAGGGAAGAGTTTGGAGTTGCCACAATGGTCAGCTTTTGAAGAAAACCGTGAGTGATTTTAACCAAAGTGATTTACAATTGCTATAGGTCGTGCGCCTCTGGAGCAACTAGGGGTTAACTGTCTTGCTCAGGGACACATTGGTGAACGTGTCACAGTGGGGAGTTGAACCTGGGTCTCTCTCACATCAAAGGCATGAGTCATATCCACTGTGCCATCACCACCCCCATAATGCAAAATTCTAAAGATAGCTTATTATATATTGGCACAAAATAACATAAACAGAAAAGTACTAAGTACTAGGTAAATAAAGTGTCTCAAGTGTCTTTGGCAGAATTGCACAGTACATGATAAGAAGGACATGGATTGTATGTTGTGCCATTTTTTTAACCCAGTTCAAAGCATAACTGCAGTTCAGGCAAAACTCCAAACATTGAATGAGAAACAACTATGGTAAACGAAGATTACTGTTAGAGTTGAGTTGATGATGGATGGTTTGACAGTGTAATCCTTTTCCCTGGCAGCCAGTGTTAATGCGGATTGACTCAAGGCCTCAACATATGCGATCACTTCCACTGAGGTGAGCTCGCCGGACGTCTGCTTGGCAATTTCCGTAAATAGACTCTGGGGCTCCGTGAGGTTGCTCATCTACGACAAAGGGGGGAAAAAAGTATTTGTGTTGAAGTATTTCTAAGTAAGATCATTTAATGATATTACCTTCCTGCAATATTCACATATAACATTCAGTCCTTCATGATTTCTATAGTATCATGGTATCATGGAGGTATGTAGCTCACTTGCAATCTCAAATGCGTGCATATATGCAAGTTGGAAATTCCACGGGAGGAAATGTTTCTACAGGATAGAAGAAGAAGGTTTACACATGTCAGTATCACAGTGTTGCAGTTTTTCTTTTTCTATTTATTATTATTATTATTATTATTATGATTATTATTTTTTTTTACAGTTGCTGTTTTGTTGGAGTCAGGCCAGGAATTTTACAGAGCCCATGACGGCCATGGCTGCAATGCTCCCTCAGTTTGGCCTTATGCACCTCAAAAAAATGATGCACCTGCAGCTACAGTGGCATTGATGCCCTGCCCACACTGCCCATGCAGTTGCCTTTTTGGCCCCTGCCTATGTCCTGGCAATATAGTTTTTAAACATCAGTGTCTTTTGTTGAGATTCTGAATTCTTATTGGGCAACAACAAGTGAAACGCTGCGCACACAGCGGGTTCGATTTCACTGGGTTGCTTTACCAGCCCAAACATGAGCCAGAGAGATGCGTCTGCCCACTTTGATTATGCACCAGCCCACATCCTTCTCCTCAAGATCCTCAATACCAGTTCAACTATTAGTCAAGGTTTTGCAGCTTAATCAAAGACAGTAGGGATAAGATAAGCAAGGTTTGGCTTTGAATGGATGACAGTGTCAAACGAGAGAGCTCATGTGGACAAGCGAGAGAGAGGGACCATGAATATGGACAGAAGTTCTTATGCATTAATTCCGTGTTGCTGTGGCTGCTCTGACATGCAATATGTACGACGTGTTCAGGTTTGCTGTCTGCTGAGGATGGAAATGTTCTCAAATGGTTGTAGGTAGGTTGTTGTTAATAACTATAAAATGTATCCCAAGGATTCAAATTAATATACAAAAAACATGAATATCACACAATAGTAATATGACTTAATTATACTGTATGTCAGCACCCCCAACTTTGACTGATTTCCAGCATCCCTAATGAATGGTTATAATTATTGACAAACATCAACAAACTATTCTATAAAAACAGAATATAATAAAATCATCCTTTAACCTTAACATAAATTTACAGTTTTTGTGGACTTAAAATCATTGTTTTATTTGATGGCCTTGATGCTCCGGCATTTGGCCTTTGTTCCCTTAAATTAAAAAGTGCCCCCTAAAATAACGGAATTCCAGGCCTGGTTGACACGGCATGTGGCAACTGTTGTATGTCCTTGTAACTGCACAATATAGTTTTAGCATTTCATCTGTTTTTCTCATTTCTCTCCAACAGAGGGCAGTGTCATCACATGTATGTTTACCTTATTTGGTTGAAATCCGGAGGAGGGGTACTTACATATTCAATTGTTTTGTTGACAGTCTGTTTGATACACCCAATGTTGTCATGGCAGTATTTTTGGGGATGCTCTGGAAAACAACAGTTACCAAATTTATCTCTTTGATTGCTTAATTTATTTCCATAATCTCCCCAGACACGTTACAGCAAAAGCTTGAATTGCATAGAACCTGCACAGGCAATATTAAACATCACATGGATATCTTTGTTAACAATGGTGCTTAAAACATCAGAAAATGTAAGATTGCACAGTTTACTTGATGTATTGCATAACAGATTCTTCCCCCAATATGTTTGAAAATGGTTAGTTCTGTATGTGTGTGGATATGTGAGAGAGAAAGTTTTAAAAAAGAGATGAAGAAAGATGTCTGTCCCTGGATTTAAGTACTAGTGCGTTTGTGTGTATGTGTGTTTGCGCGCGCATGTGCGCTCTTCCATCCTCATACCGACCTTTACATCTTACACCTCCTTCAGGATGAAAGTTCTTAGTGCCTGAAGTTGTGACGTAATCACGCTGACAGGTGCAATAGAAGGATCCATTCGTATTATGGCAGTGTGAGTTTGGTCCACAAACCAGTCCTGACTTGCATTCATCAAAATCTGAAAGATGCAAATAAAGAGTTCAGCTCCAATTAAAGATAAACACAATATGATTAAAGTGACACTCTCAACGTAACTGTTTGCAAAATAAAACAACCAATAAATACAGAAGTTAACAGCCTATTCTCTAAAGTGTTTTAAACCTCTGACAAAGTGAAAGTGATTCTGAAAGGGGAGTGAAGGTAATCAATTATCTTCATACAAATACAGAATGTGGCGTACAGTAAGTAGTCCTACTCATTATATTTAATACACTGTATAATTGATTTTGGAAGAGAAACTGCAATTCTTGCATGCATTTTACACATTTGAATATTCATAAATCAGCTTCTAGAGTCAGCTATGTGCTTCTGCACTGTATTAAATGGGGTGTACCACCCAGTTGGAAATCTGCAGGAATACTTTATGCAACAGCATGGGTGAAAGGTGTTGTTCTTCTGTTGCAAATGGAGCAAAAGATTTCAGGTGGTTACTTAGAGTAGCAGATGGATAGGAAGTGAAAGGCCGGGGGAAAAATCTTCTCCAACTTGTTTATCCTCCCCAGCATAGTGAAGGAGTATACAATACACACACACACACACACACACACACACACACACACACACACACACAGTCCGGATGCCCTCTTAGCTGTGTGGTAACTGCTTTCACATTCGTACACATATGTGCCCAGTTGAATGTGAGGTCCTCTGTCAGAAGAGTTTATACAGTAATATTTCACTAATCATTACAGAATGTGACCAAAACACATTTTTGTATTTTGTAATACTGAGTGTGTGAATCAAACATTACCAATACATTCAGTGCCATCATTGGGCAAGAAGTCGGCCTTTCCTGTCGATGTGTATCCAGATACACATTTACAGTAATAGCTGCCCACAGTGTTGGTGCAGTTCCCCCTGTCCCCGCAGATATTAGACACTTTCTGGCACTCGTTGTCGTCTGTGGTGAAAAGATGGGGATAGAAAAATTACCTGGACCTCAGAGATAGAAAAATCTAATATAGGCTTAAAAACCTTTGGGCAAAGAAAATTAAACATTTTTGCATATTGAATCAGCTCCTTTTATGTTGCTGTGATTTGGCAGTAGATGACACCAACTGACCAGCAGGCTAATTGCCAGATTGATGTAGACATACTCCTCATTTTTGTCACAAATTTAAATTTAGGAAAATGATTTGTATTTACTAATAATAACCTATTCGGCAAGATAAAACTCATGTAATCCTTTATTTGGACAAACTGCTTTGTTTCCCAAAAGACCTTTCAATAAACTCTAGAGAAATGTCTTAACATGTAGCAAGCAGCTGTTCTATTATCTGTGTAATGACAACGCATGTGTGCAAGTTTACTGAAAATCTATCTTTCCTTACTCAAAAATCTAAACCTCTTGTGGCTAATATCTGCATTTTGGTCCGCAGTTGCTGAAGAAATTGAAATGTCTGTCTGACTGCTAACATTATTCAAAATGGCTGGACTATCAGAAAGCTCTTGCATTTTGACAGCGAAACTGGTGTTAATCCCTTATGTTTGACTTCAAATGAAGCAGTGAGTTATCTCTGCTTGAGTAAAACGATAACCAACATTGCTATGACAGGCTTGGAACATGGTGCGAGCATTTGACCATCTGTTTTCCAAAAACAGAAACAGGAGCAATGATTTGGTAGGATTATTACCAGAGCAACAACATGGATTTCCTATAATAATCACATATTCATGTCTCGAAAACTAACCTCATACCATAACCATAGCATATTTTCAGCTCCAATCTCCATGAAACAGGCAACTTTGGGGTGGGGGGATGGCTTTGAATACATGTTAACACAAATATTGACTTGAACTGTCCAAAATTACATTATTATTTAAGAATACATGAATCCTGGGTCCTGGATTTGATTTGAACTTGATGAAGCTCAGTTGTGGTCTTGTCTCAGGCGCTACTTGATTAAAGCCTTGGCTTGCCCTAACTTTTATGCTTTTACTGTTCATATTTGTGATTACTGAGCAGTTGTTTGCCTGTGTTTGACTCAAGTTACTTAAAACATGTTTCACTTTGTTGCCCAGGTTTAGAAAGTGCCCAGTATGGAGCAGTTTGCTGCGGATGTGGCTGTAGACCACACATTATAAAAAGTGCTGTTCCAGCTTTATTTTCAAAACACCCCTTCCGTCTCTGGTCCGCAAGTTTATTGGAAATGACCTGGTAAGACTTTCCATTGTTGTTTTCACTTGTCTAGGTATGATGAACACTGTGCTCTTCCTCTCCTTTGTACCTTTTGCACAAAAGCTGTCCGGTAAGGGATATCCTCTGCACTGATGAGGGAGGTGACTATGTCCAAAGGGGAAATACCACCATAACACACAGGACCCATGAACCGTCATTGTCACACAAACAGTGCACCCCCATATTTTATTACTAACTTTGATGCTTTGGTTTTATCAATAAGTAAGTAATGAATGAATCAGCCTAACAATTACATTTGCACCCCCACATAACTTTTATTTTAGCCTTTACACACAAAAAAGTTAATGCGGCATGAACAGTTTCATTGGACTTTGCATTGCATAAAATTAACTCCCACACCAAATGAGCGTAATTTTTAAATCTGCTACTACATAGGGACTACATTAACCCTGAACTTCACTGTGGCTTTTTGTTTTAAAATCATTCCCTACAGTGTTTGTAGTGCTCACTTTTTGATTTATTTTTGGCTGTTGAAATATGTAAGCTGTACTGTGATTATGATCAGGTTTGGTCAGGAAACAGAAAGAGTTCCAGGAATTCTAAACAGCCCAGAAACATAACAGGAGTAACAATGCTGACTGAAAGGCAAGACTGGCCATTAGAAATGTCACTAATAAAGCTCTACTGTGGATTTTTTCACATTGTAATGTGTTGTCTCTAATTAACTCAGTGAGGTGAGGTGCCAACTAGTTGGTAGGAGATACAAAAAGGTAGGAGTGGTGTGGAATAAAAAGTTCCACACCACTAAAGCTCATCCAGCAAATACAAACTGTGTCTCAAAGAGGGTACGGTGGACACGTAAACACATAACAACACAAAATGTTGTTCAAATTACTCACACAGATCTTACTCAAACCCACCCACATAATGTCTTCATGTTCTGAAATGACTAAATTATTTAAAAGTTTATTCGCATGTAAATATCACTAAGATTGCCGTCTGTGGACTACAATATGTACCATTTTTAAACATATGGTGGTACGTGTGGGATTTTATTTGGACCTAACCATTTCTAAATTTTTAGATAATAAGAGACAAACATTTGCAGAAGAGCTGAACTGTACATAAGATGCTGATTTGTGTCACACATAGTGTTTTATTTGTGCTTTTGTGGATCCCTTTTTAAATGTTTTATAAAAGTTGAATAGGCTACTGTCATGAACAGGCATCTTAAGCATTAACAAAAATCTAGTGCCTGAGATATTTTTTAACTACTTACATGCTTTTTATTTTGCAATGTACAGTCAATGTTCCAAAAGCATTACATTATCCCACATGTGTACAAATGTTAGCCCAATGCTTTTGTATGCTCATGAGGAGCAGTCACAAACAACAAAGGCTTCCTAAAATAGCCAAGGCTTCCATGACAGCTAAGCACAAGGCTGTTTGTACTCTTGCATCTAACATTGTAAGTACTCAGTAAGGTATGGGTGGCATTGTTTGTTCATATTCACCATAGCAAAAATTTGTTCCATCTCCAGTATATCCACTTTCGCAGAAGCAGGCCTTTGATCCATTCTGGACCTTGCATGTTGCATTTGGGGCACATGGCTTACAAATGTTAGAGAGGCTGCATGGGTCCATCAGACTGGTGAGCCATGCTGTGTAGACACAAGTACCAGACACAAAAGTGTGTAAGTTTAACTTGAAAGTAATAATCCAAAGCATGTTGTACTGCCGCTTTTTTTAGAATCTGCGTTTCCGTGAGAAATTGTATCTTTATCACTGGCCGCACTCATGTAACACATACGGGATCCGGTGAGCGAATCCATTGAACTACAGTACATACACGTTTAGACAGCTTATGTAGCAACACAAAAAGTTTGTTGTAAATGGAAAAAAACCCCACATGAACAAGTTATTTATAAATCCTACATCAATATCAAGTGTGGCCACATAACATAGCCCAAAAACATCACATTTAATATGGAGAGTCCATAAATATAGATACAGTACATCCACTGCTGTCTCACTTTAAGACACCTGCCATGCTAGAGGATAAAAAACTCACATACCTGTCAAAAGTACAAGTTTCATTGGCGACGTGAGTAAAGACTCCATACTTGCGTTGGGTCTGGATTTTAGTTTTAGCACAGACTGTGGTGGGCTGGCTGGTGACGTAGTCCATTTCCTTGCATAAGTTCCTGTTTCCCTAAACCTGGCCCTTCCTGTCTTGATCTTTAATCTGCTTTCAAAAACACACAGCCTTTACCCTCCCTTCACTAACCACCCCAAACACATAGCACCCTTTACGCTTTTTCATTTGGTTCCACTGTAAGCCTAGTGTAAAAGAAGTTTTAGCAGCATTCAGTCACTTTTTTGTTGCCTTGTTAACAATGTGGCTTATGTCGCCATTTTGGAACCCGCCATGCCATTGTTCTCACTTGAACACGTACATTAGGCTATGTAAACACAGGGCCAAAACAACACCGACTAACTTCACGGAAGGACGACTCCCTCCCTTCCTCAAAGGACTGTACACAAATTTGCACATACACATTCCAGTACTGTGTGTCCTCCAGTGATCATCTTAGTGTTCTTCCCACAGAGGCTTAAATACTTGTAACTCCTTGAGGCTTTTCCTACAGAAAAATACTGGGCATATAAGCCTTCAAACTGCAGTTTATATGCTAAACAATGTCATGCAGATTCTTAAGTGTAGTGTTTGATTGTATAGTTTTAGAAAATTATTATTTATAATGTTATTAACAACTAAATTCTTGCCTTTGTGGGTCATATACAGTACATATGAGTCACAAGTGTTACCTCTTGAAAACCCCTATTTCCAGGAAAAAAACGCCTAAAATAACATACCCAAAATGAATTCGTAATAACTCCTCAACCATTAGACCTAGATGCACAATTCTTAGTTTGACATTCTGGCTAAGCCTCCTTGCTTCACGGAGGTGTGTGCCATACATAAGGTGAAAAAATATTTGGATCAGACATTAATTTCTTATTTGCATTTTGCACGGAAATCGATTGTCCTACCTGGTACTAGGCAGGTCTGTGCTTAACAGGTAGAAAAGAAAGGTCTAGTATTAACTTCTTCTGCCTGAACACACATTTCCTTTAAAGCTGTGATCTATTGAAGACAACATGTGCCATTTTTTAAAGTTGTTGAAATATTGCACATTTGCTATTGTTCACATTTCTATAAACAGTGCCTTAAAAAGACAATGTATTTCCATCAGCATGGCTGAAGGAATCTGTTTTACAGATATTGCAAGATAAACAGACTTTTAAGGCCCTTGTGCTGCTTAGTTACATTCTGAGTGTGCCTTTGATGATAAGACAACTATTATTTTTGTTTCTTTAACACAGGTCATGGATTGATGACCTCATTCTCTGTGTGGGAAATGAGTAGGGCTGGGTGCTATTTAGTTTTTGTTTGTGTGTTACTGCCCCACACAAAACAAAGTTGTGAGAAGCAGCTTACCTAATGACACATGTCAGTTTTAAGAATCCTTAAAGCCATCCACATCAACTGTAGATTTATATAATTTTGCTATTCCATCAGAATTGTTGTTTTAAGGTAGACTTTAACTTGCAGTGGCAGTTAGGATACAGGTGAATTCAAATGTGACGCAGTGACAATAGTCAAAACGGAGAAGTAGCCATTCAGGTGTAACTGAGGTCTTTTCAATACGCCTTCTACTTTTGGACACGCAAACACATTCATTGATGAATAGTTTCACTTGGAAGATAAGTTCTTTGTTGACTGTATTGCAATCTTTGGAGGCGTTCTGAATTGCTTAGGCAAGGCGTTTAGTTTATTGCTGAGAAAAGCAGCTGCTTTGAATGACACCATTAGAATTGCGCTGCATTACTGTCCTGGGAAAGTGCTTGGTGAAAACCACATCTGAATGTCTCGCTCTGACACTCTTCTAATAATAAGGAAGGAAGCGATGTTGTCTAGAAGAAACCTGGACTGATTGCACCCTTCCTCCTCCGCTTTTTTGTCTCAGGAAATCTCTCATTTAGTAAGAAATTCGTAAATCTCTCACAGGAGCTTGCTTGCTCCACAATGACATTGTAAAAAAAAAGACACCTGAGAGAAAAGATCTCTGCAACTGTGTGGAGGCAGTCTTGTGTAAATGTTTCCTCTTTTCCTTTCCTCTCTCATGGATATGGAAATTTTGACTCTACAGTGGCAGAATTTTGTGTGGGTTTTTGTGTGTGTGAGCAAATGGAGAGTTTTGTTTATGCTATTCAGGCAATATTGAGATTTGCAATACAGAGTACACCGGAGAATCTATTTTGACACTTCTCACACAAATCTGCTCTGATGTTGGCCTTATGTTCAGCCATGATGGGAGGACTGAACGCTGGGGCACAGATGGCTTCAACACTCTCATAAACTTGGATCTCTTGAATATTTCAGTACACAGTGTTGAAGAGACACACGCTCTCTGCTCGGGTTCAGACATGCCAGCTGCTGTGAGAGTAGAAACCCTACAACATTAATATTAGCTTATTGGTATAGTATAGGTGGCGCTGTTCTGACAAAACTTCATTCAAGGGAAATATCCATCCTAAAACTGAAAAAAACCCATCTGTCAGGCAGAGTAAAAGGCAGTAACTTCAATTTTCAACTTCAACTTCAATGATTTTGTCATTTTTGTTTGTCAGCATTTGGTCAGGGGAAGATAAGAGGATGAAGAATATCCTCTTATGAAGTTAACAAATCACCACAATTTCAGTCTTTTACAAGCTATTTGGCTGACCAGTAAAAACCTTAAAAGCATTTTTCGTCAGCTTAGGTGTTATGAACTGTACATAGTTTTGAACAGTGTGAATAGTAATACTAGACATTTTTAATAAAGATTTGCACTCTGTGATCTCCTGAAATAACTACAGTCTAACTGCTTTTTTAAATTTTAAAACAACCCAATCAGTACCCTGTTCACACTGAAAGAACATCCTGGCAGGGTTGTTTATGATGTAACACAACAAAATAATTAGATTAAGACTCAATGTCAATCTTATTTTGTCTCATATTAGTCATAAAAATTAGTTCTACAAAAAGGAATAATTTCAGGGGACAACTGATTATGAATAAAGTGACTTCAGTTTATTCAAAGTGACTTCAGTGCTGTACTTAAGTACAAATTGAAAGTACTTTTCTTTAACTTTACAAATTAAGTTGTTTTGCACACAAAACATGCAAAGAGCTTATAAAACAATAAAAAAAACTTTTACATCAATGCATGAGTAAGAATAACCATGAATGCATGACATAGTATATAACAGTTTTTAAGTATCAGGTTCAGTCTAGTCACTAAGCAAAATGCATCCATGTATCCTGGAGAAACAGGTAACTTGGTGCTAGATTAGTGAAATGGGGGTGGAGTCTCATAACTGTCTGCAAACTATTTTGCTTTTGTGGAGCAGTTTCTACTTCAACAAAGAGAGGATAGTTAAATCAAAGTGGATGGTACAACAAAGGTAATAATATCATAGCTTCTACCATTGTGGGCTCTGCCTTATCTCAAAGGTCATCACCACTGTCAAGACAGTGTGCTATTGTTAAACCACACAAAAACATTTGCAAGGATTTACTTCCACTGTGTTTACACAAATTAGCCGCAACAGTTACGCAACTGCTGTCATGAATATTTTTTTTTTAAGTATTATGTTATATGTGGGCCCATATGCATTTTCACACAATGCACAATTTTCTATACTGATAAATCAATTACTCCATGGGTACATATGTGGGTTTAATTGTTATGCAGCTGTCGGGGAGGAAGTGAAAGTTCTGAAAAGCACTGAAAATGTTACTTAAGTATAATTATAATCAGGTAAATGTACTTAAAGTATTAAAAATACCCAATACAGAGATCAACGCGTTTCACCTAGATGCACAAAGCCTTTTGTGGCACACATATCATCCCAAGACATACAAAAAAGCCTCCTGGAGCCATGCATAGCAAGTCTGCAAGTGGGTTTGCGTCAGGCAGTTCTCTGACTGCTGTCATATTATAACATGTTATAACTTAAAGTTATAAATTAACTCCCATAAATGAAATCTTCTGTATGGATTAAAAACAGTGTGCAGAATTTTTATTTCTAGCATCAACTAACATGAAACAATGTTCTCTCTAACATGACGTAGTAACACATAGTAGTCACTACTGGAAGGCAGACATGAACTCCGGTACAACCTGTTACGTTAGAAGTAGTTGCAGTAAGTGTGTCCTCACCACCCACCCACACAGTATTTTTCCCGAAGATTTAGAAATGCAGTGGAAAAAACGGAGGTTTGGCTCTGGATTCAAACAGCTGTATGGTGGTCAGGAGTCAGGTTAGGGTCTGCTTCATCTCACATCGGGACAATAGGAGCAGAGCAGCAGGCAGCAATGTCCTGTTGAGACTGTTCAGAGTTTGCCACATTTCAGAATGGTGGAGGGCCTGATTGTTACAAAATGAACTGTAAATACTGAGAGTCTTAGACACTTGAGTTTTATCATTTTTTGACCTCAGCGAACTCTTGCTTCAAGTTTAAGTTGAAACGCAAGTGTTGAAGTCTTTACAGTGACATTTAAATGTCATTGTAAAAAAAAAACAGTTCAGAGTAATATGACTAGACTTCTTCCATACCTTACCAACAAGGATATGGTGGGCCAATACTATGCAGTGTTTACAGACCAATACAATGTATCAAATTTTCAACAGTTCTTAAATATAACACAGTAGTATGTAAATGGTTTTAAAGTGGTAGTAGCTGGACTCTCAAAACTTTTATCTACAGATTTTGTCAAACAGTTTTTGATACACAGGTGGTTAAAAGCCTGCATGCTATTTACAGGCTTACATGACAGCCAAGAGGTCAGCATACAAGCAGTGATTCCTCAACCAAGATAAGCTTAAAAGATGCAAGGTTTTCAAGGCCACACATTTCCATTTGTTACACAGGAGCGTTCAGGGCCAGTGAAGCGACTGTTTGCTAAATTGTTTCTAGATTCAAAGTGAATGTCCCTGGAAATATCAGGTCAGGTTTTGATAACACACTTGAAACCACTTGCCGTAATTGTAAGTGATTGGATAGGTGGCCAGATCAAAGTTTTTGTGTGTGTGATTATGAGGGAATGTAATGGGGTCACTTGGTCCACAGACAGGTGGTGTACTTTGCACCTGAGCAACACAAGGTCCGTAATGAAAAGGTGCTTTATTTCACTTATTTGAAAAGACTGCAGTTCCTTTATAATAAGAAAAGAAAGTGTCTCTATTATTTATTTATTACCTACCTTGATGCACCTTATCTTTAGTCTGACAGGGCCAAATTCAAGTTGGTATAAATAACACTGTTGGCTTTACAAGTACAAAGTCATGCAGCGAGCTTTTCTTCAAGTTCTGAATCTTTGTGAACTTTTGTCCTTCTCTTTCGCATAAGAACAATTGTTTCCGCGTAGAATATTCACTTCCTGGTAAATGTACCAATAAAATGTTGTCTATGTGCCAAATGGTGTACTACAGTTAAATTTAATTGAGGTGTAGTGCCTTAAGCAGAATCATGGCCCAAGATTGCTCCAATGCACAAGCTTTGGAAATCACCCCCTCCCTGCTATTTGAAGTCAAGTGTTTAATTATCATGTCAGGGGTTGATCCCCACTGAAATAAGGTAAATGCCCACATTAGTTAGAAGTAGGAAAAGTAATCAGTTCATCGCTGTTTTCTCATCAGGGTTCAAAATCGATGTACACAACTACCTAATGAGAATTCTGGAGGCTCAATCACCAGTGATTCACCTCTGTTTTGGTAGCTACTTTTCTATATCGCAGTGAAGTCTAATTTTGCGGGAGGAGGAGAAGGTCTATCGAGATAACAAGGTTATTGACTGAAGAGAATTAATGTTAATCAGTGTGAGTTGTTCTCCCCACTGACAATCTATTGACAATATGCTCCGATTCTATATGAAATATCAAATCAGTTATGTTGTTATTTCAAAGTCGGACAAAACTTCCACCAGATGGTTTGCTTGTGTGAAATTAGTATGAATTAAAATTAAAATGTGTGAATATTATTGTTTTTTTATTATAGTTTTTTAAATGCTTTAATTTGGTGTTCAATCATCCTCTCCACTAAATGAAAGAAGAGATTAATATGTTAGAAAAGTAGGGAAAATAGTATACTATATGTGTCCTTATTAAAGTTAAGATGCTGTAATGAGAATCGGCCAGTCAGCTGTTTGAATTAGACACTGAACTATTCTTTTTAATATACAAAAATGTGATATTGTTTTTTCTTTCTTTTCTTACCAATAAATGTAACATCTCAAATAGATGCACATGGATTTACACCTAAGTGTTTTCTATCACTATGTGACTCTGTTTCTGTAACCATATCTTTCTTTCTATTGGTTTGTTGATAGTTCTTTGGAGAACAGATAATGTAAGTGAAATTACTGGGGGTTACATGGTTCCTTGTCCCCTCTTAGGATAGCCAAATAAACAAATCCACGCAAAGAAATATATTTCAAAATGGTGTATAAAACAGTGGTATGAAAACACTGCTAACACAAACACAGCATATCCTACTGACACAAAAAATATTGTTGTTGTTAGCTTAAAACTAGCAACGGGTTCTACTAAAGTGAAAAGTTTCTGTTGTGCTCATTGCGCTATTGACAAATACTGAATTATTCTTTACTCAGATGAAATCCCCATGTTGTATATGAAATAGACTTTGTTCAGTGTCATTTTTGCATCTGGACTTGAATTTGAAAAAGGAGCAATTTCTCCAAAGATCGAGTGCAATTTACAAATGAATTTCCTTCACACTCGACTGCTTCATAAAAGAATTTGTCCTGACTCAGATTGAACACAGTTGAATGATCCAATCCATATTCCTGACTTCTTTACTAGACAATGTTTTCCATTTTCTCAAACACAGAAGTCTAAAATCTCCATGTTCTCAGGTGCAACAAGTGTTACTGATTGGGCCTTCTGTTTTTTTCCTGCCACCAACCTCTTGTTAGGTCACCGACTGGAACAAAATGACACTGGAAAGAGCTTGTGCTCTTTCAAGGATAAAGGGGATCCTATTGAGGTGACAGAGCTTTACACTGCCACTTTTCACAACGGCACAAAATAAAATGACCAGTAGTGCTTATTTATTAAGTATTCCACTTGGAATATAATGGTAGATCACATCTGAAATATGTGTTTTTATATTCTCTTTGCATCTCTTATCTATATTTAAGTAACTCATTGTCGAATAATCTGTTATTTTATTATTAATCGATTATTTTTTCAGTTAATTAAATAATCATTTGGCCTATAAATGTTATATGTATATATACTACAAAGAAAAAGTTCAGAAAGCCAATGGTGTTGTATTCAAATGATTGGCCAACAGTCAAATCCCAAAGATACAGATTGAGATTCCTCACATGTGACCTCATACACCTGCCATTCACGCTTCCAAAATTACTACATGATATGATGTTAAAAACTGCATTGATACATCTTGGCATGATGTGTTCTAACCTTTGGTGCGATTGATTTATGCAAAGCTAAAGGTGAAGCCATTAGTTTCTGGGATGAGAGCCCTCTGTGAGGCCGATTCTGAATTTATAAAATTTCAAGGAGCTCTGATAATTTAATTTGGAGTGCCCTTTTATAGGTTAGGTCACCTGCAGCGCGCCCTGCAAATTGAATAAAGAACAGTAATAGAAAACAGGATGTCAGGTGGGCTCCCTGCTTATAAAATCATTAACAACAGTGTGTCTTTTCTCATAAAGCAGCCCATTTATTCTGAGGAGGAAATGTTATGAAAGTGTAGGGAGCAACTCAATTTATTTTTCATTAGGAATTAACTCAGAACAATCACTGAGAGGGTTAATAGCTGTTTGTATACATCAGCAGTGTGATCTAATAGATTTGAGGAAAGCATGTTCGAAAGACTGCTGTATATACTTTAAATAATACTCTCCCTTTTTTTGCCTTTTAAGCAAGTTGTGGTCCCCTGCGCGTAGTATTAATGTATGAGGTCATATGAAATATTTTATTAATAATGTGTTTATTGCCATAGCAATATGAATTCATTTTGATTCTGAAATGATTGCTTCTTAATATGATTGAGAGGTTCTTGTAAATTCTATGTCTACATATTCATCGTCAGTGTAAAGAGGAAGGATAAGAGACTCAGAAACAGACTGCACCCCCTGCACTGGTCTCATGCTGATGGCTTTGTTTGGGTCATATCAGAATTATGCAGCAGCTAGGTCAAATCCTTGCCGTCCTTAACAGACTTCCACAGAGCTCCTGGTGCTCCCAGCATGACTCAGGCCATGTACCGCAGGAGGTAGAAAACCCTGCCTAATCCCTTCAGTGCTTTTACAAATATCTATATTTCCTCGGTGAGGAGATCTGAAGATTACTGCTACAGCCCATGTATCTGTGGACAATGAGTTATTATTGTACCCACATGGTGGTTTTTCATAGGCTCAGTAATCTATTTTATGGCTCAAGCAGCTTTTCTGCCATGGATCTTGGGAATACAGTACAGTAAGTGTTACAGCAGCTGCAAGGCTCAAAGTTTTTCTTGTTCTTGTTTTTTGTTTATGGGTAAATATTACCTATTGTTTGCCCACACACAATGGGCAACATTTACTTTTTAAGTTTGGCTTATTTTTTCTAATACTTAAATTAAACATTAAAACAAAAAGTTTTAAACGATTCTGACACTGAGTGAGAGCAGCTCTGCGATCCTGCTTTGAACAGTTTTGGACCCCCAGGCAAGACATTTGGTTTATATGAAAAGCAGACCTCTATTTGCCTGGCATTGCTGCATTTCTTTCTCACATTGCCAGTGTTGGGTGAAATCTCCTAATTATATTTTTGTGGCCGATAATCATGTCAATATGAGTTTCAAAAGTATGATAATGATACATGGGCCGGTATTTTGAAACAGTCAAACTATTTAACAATTTATAAACACCCTCAAACATAGCTTGAACATTTCAGCTCTACAATTTCTTGTTGCTCATTTGCAGACACATAAGTCACTACATCTGTTGGGGCTTTACTCCAAATGACAATCTTAATGAATGTAAAAAAACTTGCTGTAATTTTCAATTGAAAAACATGTATGCTGATTAGATAGTGCTGCAAAAAGTGCTAAAAAAAGACTTATATGATTATAAGGTTATATGATCAATATACAGTAGAGAGCCATGTATATTTCATTGCAAGGAAACTATAGCTGCAATGATTGGTCAATCAGTTGATCAACAGAAAATTAATTTGGTGACTGTTTTGGGCTGAATGATTGTTTTAATCATATTTCAAGCAAAAATGCTAGATATTTTCTGGGTCTGGCATCTCAAATGTGAGGTTTTGATGCTTTTCTTCCCCATATATATAATTAAATGTCTTTTGGAGCGATGGTAAAATTAAACAAGAAAAAATCTGACAATGTTTCCACAAAATCAAACAATCAATAATAAATTATTGTTAATTTCAACTGTAAAGAACCCCCTCCAATTGCAAGGATACAAGGTTTTGACCTGAACTCTGAGTATACACATACAGGTTATTCATGCAGGTTGTGTATTCATTAGTAGTGCCTCTCTGGTGTGTTTCATTAGAGGCTGTGCGTTTGAAGTGTTTCTTTACCAGCAGAGGATGCTCATGGCATTACAGCCAACTCTGAAGAAGAAGAGCCTTACTTCCTATTTCCCTGGAAGTTCATCCACCAGGGAGGCTCTGCTAATAAGTTCCCTGGGCTAAACCCAACCTGTTTTCAGCCTCTTTCCCTGCAATGTAGAGAGAACTAAAGATGTATTTGCTCTTGCAGACATTTCACTACAGCTTGTACAAAATATTCTGCTGCATAGGTTTAAGTATTTGTCTCATGAAATATAAAAAAGTATGAACAGTTCAACATTGCCTCTTGTAGTCTCTGTGTTCACTTTCCTGACCACTTCGCAGTGGTGAATAAGGATTAAGTAAATTGCCTCAGTGAGGACATAGTGGACATATTTTCACAGCTTAAATCTGAAATGGAAATGAGAGGCAATTATAACAGTTTTTAATATTACCATTATTCCATGGTGACTCTTCATTTCACACAGTTTGGGCACTTTGGTTAAAGCAGGCTATTGAAAGTCAAACAGGCTTTTGTTTTTCTTTGTGTCTGAAAGGGGGACTTGTCTTTGCTTTGACCTCTCAGAGAAGTGCTTTGTGTGCTCACTTTACTACGTCTTTTGTTTTTTTTTTTTTGTCTTTTTCAGTCATGTCAGGGTCGGACAGTCCAGGAAAAGTCACCCTATCTGCCCTGCAGACACAGAAGAGGGCTTTTACAGGCTTCTGTGATTTCTTGGGGGGAATAACAATCTTAAGTGTCCACTACGGCCACTGAAAAGCCGCTGACAGCTGTCATTAATGTGATTTCTTTCATGCTGAGAGAAAACATTTGACACATAACCACCGATTTCAGGCAAATATAGTGTAATGGTTATGGTATTACTTTCCAAGAATTAGACTCCTCTCCATCTGTCTACTTGATACTGTTTTCAAGAAATAAATACATTCTGAGGTGCATCAGAATTATGCTTTAACATCTAAACTTTATAAGGAAATTACAGTAAAGCAAATAGGCACAAAGTGAATTGGCAAAAAGTTTGATTGTCAGTTAATTGTTTTAGTATGTTGCGGAATGTTCCGAGTGTTTATTTAAATGACTGTATATATTGTTTTATTTTATTTTATATATTTTATATATTACCATATATATTAATACAAATTAAATTATTTAAGCTCTGTGTGTCTAGCATGAAGGGACTACAAACTTTATTTTTGTTATACAATGTATAATGTATAAAGATAAATAAACTACCTTGCAAACCTTGTATTTAGAGACAAATATTTAAAATTTCACTTCCAGTTTCTCAGATGTAAATATTTGCTGGTTTCTTAGTCTTTTATGATTATAAATTGAATACTTTTGAGTTTTGGACTGTTGGTCTCCAGGGAAAATGTGATGGATGTTTTTTGCTATTTTCTGACATTTTAAAGACCAAATTAAATGACTAATCAAAAAAATAATTGGCATATTAATTGATAATGAAAATAACTATTACTTGCAGCCTTAGTAGCCATAGAAATGCAAATCACCTTAATCACTTAATTTTTTAATTCTAGTTCTGAATATTGATTTCTTAAATCCCAGCAAAAATGTCTTTCTTTCCTCTTGCATTGTAAGGCCTTTGTCCTTCTTGAGGTCTCGCTTTTTTCTCTTTTTTCTCCTCAGTACATTTGTGTGAGAGTGATGCCTGTTGACACATTTGGACTGGGCAGAGGCTCTTCTATCAGTGGAAGGTGTCCGCATGCTTGTGACGTTATCGCCTCCAACAGATCAAAGACATTTGGCACATTATGTATGCATTGCTGAAAGGTTGAGATATTCAGTTGAAGTCAGTCAGCAAAGCATAGTTACACCTTATTCTGAAGTAATGACCTCCTCTTGATTGAGTGCGTCCAGTCAAATTCAGAGGCTGTGCTTTGTGTCTTTTTGCTTTATTCTGTATAAAACCCCCTAAATGAGACATGAGACCCCGGGAAAAAGTATCAATAGACCGTATTGTGTATTCTTATACCACAATGAACTATTTTCACAAATTAGCATCATTAATTTTAAAAAAAAGTTGTCAGACCAATAAACTATCCTCCATTCTGTGACTAATCTCAAAGAAAATAATGTTCAGAGTTGTCACCATATTCCTCCAACCAAATTGTTGAGTTGGAGTGACACAAATACACAGGACCAACATTGAGGCGTCGTCCCCCAGACTGCGATGATCCTGAGAAAAACATTGTTTTACAGAGGCAACACAGTGGTGAGCCTGAGGCTACTCTTTTGCTCCTCTTTACTCTTAGGCCTAAGGCAACAGCCTTGGTCAGTGCATTTCAACAGTTCTCAATATCAAATGGGAGATAAATTTATCCTGTGCCTTCATTTATTGATTTTCTTCACTGTTACATTATAAGCTTTTAAAGTTATGGCTCAGATTTGACCGGTGTACTGTATGAATTAAGACTAAAAGTGGTCTTGCTTACAGTTTTGTTTATCTCAGCAGTTCAAACTGATAATGAACAAGCATTAAAGGATCTGTGCCACTTTAAACAAATGTTTCTGATGACCAGTGGAAGCAGATTTCAGCAACTTGCTTACTAAGGACTATTTTCACTCAAAGGTCATCCAGGATAAGTGGGGAGAAGAAGGTACACCTCGTCACTTTTTGAAGGACTAAGTGTTCTGCACTGAAATAGACCGTTGGGAGACTCAAATGACTCAAAAGGCTATATCAGCGAGCACTTGTGGTCGACGTTATTTATTTATTAATTTGAGGCCTGTCTACTGACACATCTGAGTGGTCTAATTGCTGCGAATTGACACCGGTTACTGTCCATAATGGGAGCTTGGGAGTCTTTCCTAACCGCGGTTCATTCAGCCGCCCCTCGCTGCAACTTAACTGCCCTTAAAATGTCTGATTGCAACATGGGAGCTGTGGGGCGAGACAGGATTATCAGTCTTTGTTGTGTGACTGTGTCTATTATCCTGACCTCTATTCACAGTGGGCCCTTAGGAGTGTCGCTTACAGCCACACAGCAAACTACCCCATCCCCGACAAACAACAAGTGAACCAGAGATCTCTCCCTTGTCCCAATGCACTAGACACTTACAGATCCAACACTGGGCAAAGCACTCCACTGCAGGTAAGGCTATCAAATCCCTATTGATTTAATAAAGATAAATTGGAGGCACTTCCTTTCAATGTTATTGCTGCAGACGCGATTGATTGTTTTTGTTGACTTGTGATATTGTCACCAAGCTGGGTGACTGCTGTTAGTTTAGGAAGTTCATTACTAGTGAGAAGCTGCTGGCAGAGTCTTTAATAGGGGAATAATGCAGCCAGGATGTTTTGCTGCTCTTATTGTGCTGTGTTGTTAAATGTGACAGTGTTGAACTGTGTAAAGTCTGGCTGTGTGTGTGTGTGTGTGATTTTGTTAGCGGGATGGGCACATTGACATCACAATCTTTTTTTTTGCAAAAAATCCTCTAAGGTTTTTTTCTGGTATTTATTTCTCTCTCTAGTGTGCTTCTTAATTTAGCTAAATAAGACAATTCAATTTTGGATTTTAACAACAAAAAATTGAGAATTGAACACGTTTTGTTGGGTAATATATAATTTTAATTTGATTTCAACAGCAATTGTAATTACAATGTCTACATTGTTAAATGATTTCCTCGTAAAAAAAAAAGGAAATGCATGTGCAGTGCCTACATTTTTTTAAATTAAACCTGTATTAATATTAAGCAGAATGATAAAATGCATTTTGAGTAATAAGTGATACAAATAAATACATTATTGAATTGTTATAATAATTTATTATTAACATGCTTTGGTGACCAACATTTAATTTGACATCTGAGGATAGGGTTTTGATATTGATATCAAAAAATAATAATAGAGTATATCAGTTGAAGGGGAAATTTAGCTATGGAAAAGCACACCAGCACAGCAGCAGGAAATTAAGCTTTTAATCTCTTGTAATTTTCTTGTGTGGTCACCTTTTGTAGTAACATTTAATATAGTTATTTTCCTGGAGGAAAATTAGGTTGCTATGCAGAAAAACCTCCAAACCTTTTGTCTTTGTGCTGCTGACATACGGTAAGAATGGTGATGAACAATGACAGAGGACACAAATAAGGATCCTCATCACTGCTCCCAGTGGTGTGTGAATTGAGGTCTGGCACGACACAGCACGCAAGCGTAGTAAGCTTTGGAATCCAGCTCCATGAATATATACACATTACAGCACAAGTGATTAATTCATCATGTTTATTTACATAATGGATGCCATGTAGCCTATATATAAATTCTCCGTAATCATAAAAATGTCAACACGCAAAAAGTTTTGAGGACTTCTGTGGCATATTTTTAGTATTAAATTTGACCTAAAACCTAAATACACAATGATGAATGAAGGATGAAGAAAGACAATGGATTCTTCCCCCTCTTTTGCTTTTAGTATTCGCACAGTCGATTGAAATGTCTATGCTGTCATGGCAGGTTAAAAAGACGAAAGGGCATTGAAGTTAACATCATCATTCATTAAGCCTTTTATAATACCAAATATGGTGCTGCTTTGGTTTCCCTGAGCCTATTCTTTCAGAAAACAGTGCAAGCATATTCTTCTCCATCTGTCTTTAAAACCTTCAACCACAGCAAGTGTGAATTCAATTTATTTCTGTGTGCCCTGATTCACTGTAAATTGCTTAATGGTTTGAAACTCACTCCTGACAGCACCATTAGAGACTTGAGATAATTTCCAGTGAGGGCCATTAGAGATGTTTTGTACTTTTTGTTATTTTTTTGCTGAAGAGTATTGGAATTGGGTCATCCTACAAATGTGCTCTGTTGGACAAAAGTGAAAAATAAAATATAAACCTATTTAAACCACAATATTAATGATGAAAAGCAGAGATTTGGGAAACCCAAAGAAACAATTGTACATTTTAAGATAAAAGCCAAATAAACAGACCAAATAGGGGAAATGTCTTACCTCATTCATACATTGTGTAAATAGAAATTGTTTTAGACAATATTTGAAAACAAAGTGGCAATGATTTGACATGCTGTGGTTATAGGAAATATATCTTCTCTCTTGGTGCATAGTAATTGCTTAAGTTATCTCAAACTTGTCCACTGTCAGACAGAACTGATCCACACACTGCGGAGCCTTACTTATTCTTCCTCAGCCCACTACATCAGATGGGGATGATTGCAGTCTTGGAATCAATGAAACCACAAACCTCCCTGATAATATTCCCTCTTGGGGTGCGGTGGCAGATACAGTTGGGTCACTGTTTATCCATCCACCGTGGTCTATACTAGAGATTTGTGGGCTCAGTTTGTGAAATTTATTCAGTGATTTGATGAATAAATCTAAATCTCAATCTGCATTATGACCAAAGCTGTTAAAAAGTGTATGAGCAGTACATGCATCATTTTATTGAGAAAGAAGAATTTTATGATATGGAAGTACTGAATAAATTTGTGTTTTATTGATGGAATCATTGATTATCCAATATACATTAACAGTGAGTTGGAAGGTTTTGGTGTTTGTACTTCTTGTTCTTTAGTGTTGAGAGGAAACACATGGGAACACTTGGAAATGACAACACTTTTGTTCTTTGGATTTGTGAGATCATGCCCCCTAGAGAAACATCCATGGATCTCTAAATGCACCGATTTGACAATATAAAAGTCTCTCAAGCCCTCCGATCAATCATTGCTTTTCACTGCATTATTCCCCGAACAATAAAAAAGACAATATCAGATTAATATATAGTCTGTTCTTGGCCGGAATTTATCCTTGTGGGGCATGCAACGTCTCCTTGTCTGAAGTCACCAAGCAGTAAGAAGGATTTGCTTGACAGAGCACAGCGGGCCCAGAGATGCCTCTGTATTTGAGGTCACTGGTGGATAGCAAAGTTATCTAAAGCCTCAGTTTGTGTTGAATTCCCCCCACCCACCCCAGAGTGAGTGTCAGAGATTAGTGGTGCATCCATCCTCCGTGACCTCTAGGAGCTAAAAAGATACTGTGTTGCCATCTTCTGACGTGTCAAACAATGCAGTGGCCAAGACCGCCATTTCAATGCCATGCTATGCCACTGGATGGCCCTTTTGTTAAATGCTTTAGAATGGTGGCCTTGCATATGATTTCAGCCTGTATGCACCATGATGGTCAGCTCCCCCCCATCCCATGAACTGGCTTTTACAGACTGCAAGGCATGTACTCTAGTGGCATCGCCAAGAGTAGGAGCGTGCTTAAGTTATGTGGGAATGTTAAGAATTTGCATTTGTCAGACCTTTTTGGAGATCACTTGATAATCCAAGGAGACTCTTTCTGACACTGAAGTCCTTTTAGATATTGTAACATGGATATTTTGTTGTGATCTACCAATTTGGCAATCCATCTTTATATTTCTTTATACAGCTTAATTGTTTGCGTCAAAACAATTTTTAATTTTGTCTCATATGCTTATTATGTTTACATGATCTTATGTCTAAGCTTTCAAAAAGAAGCCACTTACTCGCTATTGCTTACATATCTGAAAATGTTTACCCCAACATAAATGTGTATTCTAATCATACAGAACATGGCCGTTGTAAAAATCATTTGTTAACTGGTTATTTGATAAGGGTCCATGGTCTGACGATTAATTGACGGACCTTTACACATGATTATTAAACGATTTTTAAAAATTCAGACCTGAGATTCCAGCATCTCTCTCATTTTTGACTGACAAGCTGGCACTGGAAATAGACTAAACTAATAGAAGTAGTGTCAAAATGTCAAATGGACCATCTCTGAGAACATCAACAAAATGTCTGTATTGGATCTCTCTAAGGCCTCAGTATTCCCTGGCCCACACCGCAGAACTCAATACAACCAGATAACTGGCGTGAAAACCTCAGTCAGATATCTGACATTCCCATTTCTGAGCCTGTCAGGCCCTCTCCTGGTTCTGGCATTGTATGATGTATAAATCGTTCCCCTAAGGAAGTGGAGTTACTCAGAAACCCACAGATTCCATCCAGCATGTTAGACATGTGCATGTCAGGCTATACCAAAAGGCATATTTTACAATATCCTCTGAAAAGATCTGCTGAGATGTATCGAGGTGGGTATTGGCAATATAAAGCATTACCTCAGAGTAACAAATTTTCTATTCTGAATATCAACAGTGATAGTAAAATCCTCGAAAGTGACATACTTTCAGTAAATATGAAATCACTGTAACAAAAAATGTAGAGCAGTGGAAATTCACCTATTTTCTGAACACTATCCCGCCAAATGTCTCCAGCGAAATCATTTAGTCTACTTTGATAGGATGACACCGTTAGCATATTTAGACAGTTCTCTGATTTTGACAGTATAAATAGCCTGTGTAGTGTCATGTATTATTAATGCTTTGGCGAGTACGTATATGGCCCAAAGTAAAACTCATAAACCCATCTCAGTAGGGACATGCATAGCCTACTGAAGGGGCAAGTGCTTCAATAAAAAAAACAGGAAATCCCCTCAGCTCCGGCATTTTGGGGGATTTTCTATATTTTAAACCACTGTGTATATTGAGATAGATGGTTACTTGTATTCTTTGAATGCGTCTGATTAGCTGCTCTTTCTTTTTTTGTCTAGATCTAGATCTGAACAATGAAATGTAGAGTTCTTTTCCAAAATGTCTGCAACTATTTTGGCAAATAAGACAAGGAACAGAAAAATCATTACCTCAGGTCAGCTCATACAATGAGTTCCAACCCCCTTCAGTAAGTAATCAACTGTATTTAAAGAGTAGTGTCTTTCCTAAAGGAGAGATTGTAGATTGTAGAAATCAGTTTAAGAGGTGAACGTGAGGTTATAAGGAGTTTTTGTAAACTAAATATTGAGTTTTAGACATTTCTACTGTACATGCACATTTCCTCACTGCTTGTGGGTGCTGTGTGATAAACAGAAATAATTATTTGGCAGGAATAAATAAATGTGGTCCATGATGCTGCATTAAGCTATGCAGCAAAGGTGTTTGAATTCACCTGGCTAATAGTGTGAGACATTGCCCTTTAGGTCATCAATTATTATAAATTAATGATTTTAAAAACTTCAATTACACTGTGGGTCGTGAATTATTTATGAAGCACAAGCACGGATTAGAGGGACATTGTCCACTCTATGCCAATTTTTTCAAGCAGAGTGGTTTACGTGGAAGTTTTATTTTTTCAATACATGTGCATTGAAGCTCACAGAGAGAACTTGAGAGAATATTTGTTCATTGGATGTATTTGAACAAAATCTGAAAGGGTTTAATGGAAAGCTATGAACAAATGCAGACTAAGATGGTCTGAATTGGTACTCCTGTAAGTGTTAACCACTTTTACTAGCTAGGAGACACAGCAGCAAGATGCTTGCTTTAGGTCTAAAGTTTATTTACTTGGGTTGTCTAATTTCAATGTAAATGACACAAGAGTTTCACATGTATATATTCACAGCAAAAGAGATTGTGAAACTCACTGGCATGGAACAGCATTTGTGTGTTAATTGGGAAAAGAAGACAACTTATCTGTTCTGACTGATTCATAGTAACCTGACATTTAAGTTATAACAATATGTCACTGTTTACAGTGCTGCTGGGCTTTGTTTATTTGAATTTTTGCTGGAGGATGTGGAAGAAAGGATAGGCTTAGGAGCATGCTACACCTACAGTAGATATTCAGAGTAGTAAAAAAGGAGTTGCATTTTATTATGCTTATGCTCTTGACTGGAAAAATGCTTGGTGTCTGATGGGTCATGTTTATTGTGAAGGTTTCAGCAGGTCCATACAGCCAGACTGGACTGGCATAATAACCATATAATTCGAGTTGTCAGCCCCTTTCCACGTTGCAACATAGAGAAGAAGCTGTCCATCAAGTGCTGCAGCTTTTAAAAAGCCCTTTTCAAGTGCTACTAGCCACTCAGGCACTTGCATTCCAGTTTCATGCATGGCACTTTCATTACATTACAATTTTAAGAGACTTTGAGGGCTGTTTAAGTAGTGTTTAAAAGGAAACTATTCGTATTACTCTTAACTGAGCGGAACAGGCGGTCAGGACCTGAATCACTCTACCAATGATATGGCCTTGCCTCAATAAGGGCTTTAACAGTATAGCTGGCAGTCAGGAGTTAATGATGAGTATTGGATGGAATGACATTATCTGCTTAGTGTTCATCTCCAAGAGCTCTGCCACATAATGTGCTACCTGGGCCCAAGGCACAATCTGTGTTCGTACCTAGATAGGACCCCAGCTGTGTGTTCCACTGAGATAGCAAACCACAAAAGTAGCCATGACCAAAATACTGATAATGGAATCCGTGACATTTGATGTGTTAGTTTAATCCTCCCACTTTGAGACTCCCTCACTTTATTTATCAATTCATTTTGTGCATTTGCTTCACCTTGGCTGAAAGGGGTTTTTATTTGTGGCTCTAGGAGGACTTTCAGTTGATTGATATGTTATTCATATTAAACATGTCCTGATTCAATGTTTATAACTTTTGTGCCCTCACTGAAAGGGATAGACACTCAATTTATGAGGGACTTCATGTAATGGAGGTTACCATGAGATTCTTTATTTGACAGGGACGATGCACAGAAATCAACAGAAAAGCAAAAGCAAAACGTAAATGAGCCAGAATTAGCTTAAAAGGCACATTTTAATTATTTATCTCTAGTCAGATATTAGAAAGGCACCATACAAAACAGAGTAGAATTATCTTATAAAATACATACACACAACATGAGAAATATGCTCTGGCATTGAGGAGCTCAAATTTCATTGCCTTCTATAGAGGAAATGTATACTGACAAAACATACCATTTTTAGAAATCTCTCCATCTGTAAATCATCTTGATGTCAACCTCCAGGTTAAAAAACTAAACCAAGGAATGCTAACTGAGATTAACCAGTAGCAACTGTAACTAGTTAGCTGATTTCTCATTGCTATCACTTAGTCAACATGAATGAGTCTTAATAATATTAACATGTTATTGTATTATTTTGCAGTATAGGTTACAGCTTACCAGCTAGCGTTAAGAGTATGCATTTTTCTGTTTCATGAATTAATTAAAATTCCATCTAAAACAACATGTCACATGCTAACATAACCTGGTATATTAGATTGTACTGTGCTTTGAATAATGGATTTAACATGTTTTGATATCGGCATTGTATGTCAGCCACTGGATGCTCTGCTCTCTTCATATCAATCAGCTATTGACAACCACTAATTAAGAGATCAATTTGGAAACATTTTACATTTGTCATAAACCCCGGACATAGACCAACCATACTGTAAGTTATAGTAGCATAATTTTATGAGTGTAAAATATATATAAAAAATATACTATAAAAAAAAGTACAACGGCATTACTACCAGATCTCTCACTAATGAGAAAAACAGCCACACCAAGGAAATAGAACATGATGAATTTGAAAAATCAATGAATAAGCTGTTTGGGCTAGCCCAAATAGCATAGTCTGCTACTGTACATGCTGTTTGGGCTTTTTCGAGCTGCATGAGATTACTATGCTTTCCTCCTTGAATCGACTTCAGAGCAGACCGTTTTCAGATGCCTCTCCAAGTTCTACCACATGCCATGATTAATTCAGCTGTAATGTATGTTAATGTATGTTAATCTGTGTTACTGATATGCTAATGAATACCTGACTCCCACAATCCAACTCGTCCGTGGTGGCAACACATACTCGTTGAAGGAGGTGCCATGTTGAAATTCTGAGACAGGATCGTCTGCACAAATTGTATTTATACAGTAGGCCTGTGCTTCTTTGTGAGTGGTTTTGGCAAACATGAAGCTTCCCTTAATAATGTCAAGCATTTCTACAAAATAATAAAAATGGAAACACATGAGGCCTATGGTAACACAAATTATATTAATGTAAAAAAAAGTTTGTGTCTTTATTTGGTTTTACATAGAGTAAGCTACATAACAAATGTTGTGCATAACATCCCTAAGCAATATGATCTCCATATTAACAGTAGATGGCACCAAGTCATCGTGATGTACAGAGTGAGATTTAACTCAATTATAATTTTGAATTCAGTTCCACCATGAATAACTGGGTTATGGGGAGGAAAGAGAAGAAAATATATGTGCACATCCAAATCCATGTGATGGAATAATTTTCCTGTATTTTTGCATTTTAAACTTCCACATGTAAAATACATGAAATACCAGTGCAGTTGAGCTTATTTGAAAAAAAAACTGCCTGTAATCAGATCAGTCTGATACAGTTTGAGAGCAACTGTGCTGATATTGTTATTATACAGGTGACGTTTATTGGAGTTGAAAGCTTATCATTTGTGTTGCTACATTGAGCAACAGTAAGTGTGAGATGCTCAGTAGAAGGGTTGCACAGAGCTGTGTACAGCTAAACCAAAATACAATCACTATAAAGTATGTTGCAGCACCAACTAGGAGAAATGTCAGGGACAGAGTGAAGGTTTGTGTTTGCTGGAGATAATTCTCTTTTCAACCTTGACCTGAAGGCTTCTTGGCCACTGTTACATGCTGTACTTTTAGAGTCCTGAATGCCTTGATGGTATCTGGTCGAAATTCTTCAGCTGTGATGCATGCTGTAAGAGGAAAAAATAAATAAAAGCTACAGAATGGCAGATTTCCTCAATACACTTTATTTGTTGTCCTCTTGCCTTAGAGTGCATGGTCAAGTTTCGTTGTCTGGACGAGGACACCTACATTCATGTAAAATGACTTTGGAATTAATCATTTTCAGGCCAACACTCGAGTTAATATTTTATGATTCTATTCCACTCTATTTGTCTTGGTTTGTGACAATCAAGCCATTGGAAAACAGTTATCAATTATTCACATTTGCTCAACAGGATCATCAAAATTCATCAGAATGGTCAAATGACAAGACATCTAGTAAAACAGAAAAGAGCTGTTTAACACTTTTGTTTTCATAATTAAGTTTTTGAAGACTATGTGAAAACAGAGGAATTAATGAGTACAAGGTACAAGATGTTTGATAATGATATTGTTGGATCAGAGGCGCAATGAGTGAAGAAGAAACATGAGTGAGTGTTCAAGGTGAAGATTGGCCCCTTTTATAGTTAACTTTCTAGCATCATTACAGTACATTATACAATTATAATTTTCTTTTGTACATATGAAGTAACATCATTTTTATTTTTATGATAATTTACTTTACTATTTTAACTCATTTAATTGGTCCTTAATCTTACTTTTTTATTTTTACAAAGTAAATAGTTATACTGCAAGGGACTTGGTGCAGTTGAACATTTCTTGGGCTTGTGGATATCATCGTAACTTTTTGTGATACGTCATTTTCAATGCAGAGGTTTCAATTGAAAACAAAGCTCTATGTAAAATGGTTAAAAGGCAGTTAAATTGAACTTTTATTTTCTGTATTATGATTTATATTCTTTGTTGCACCTTGCTTCGATGCAATATTTCTTTTTTCTTTTCAAAACTATTTTCTTTTCTGGCAAACTATTAATGATCAGGAAAACAGAGCCTACATTCATACTCATAAACACACTCTGGCCATTTGCTTAGTCAATGTTGTAAAAGATAATGACATGTTGAAAATAAATGAGCCCACTCTTAATCATGCCTAATCTGCCATTGCAGCCCTTCTTGCGACAGCCATTAATCACGCCTGAATCCAGCGGGATATTTTATTTGCAATGCCTCAGGATAGGTGTGTGAGTGTAGGCACTTCAGCCACACTATAATACAATGACCACTAATTGCTAATTATGAAATTCTCTGATGGGCAGAAGCACAGTGGGTTCATCCCGTTATTGTTTATTCTTCATTATGTTGAGCTTTGTGCTAATGATTCCATTTTATTCACAGCACATACACGGAACAGTTAACCTACTGTTGTGTGCTATATATATATATATATATATATATATATATATATATATGTATACATATATACTGTGCTGGATATATCATTGCACATAAGTCAAGACTGCACAAAAACAAAGCTTTAAAGGGACTGTTTTCAACAGTGCCATTTCATAGTCTTAATTGAATTTAAACGATTGTTTGCTTAGCGGGCCATAAAGTCCTTCAACAAAATGTCTTTAGAATGGAGCCATAACATCAAGTGAAGTCTTTAAAACAGTCAAGGAAACATAACAACAAATCTTTGAACAGCTCAACTGTAAAAACTAATTGTTATTGTTTGTAGAAAACTCTTCCGCAAAGCAATTCTGCTTTGAATCAAGACAAGATCCAAGCCAATATATGGAATGTAATTTTACAGCTTAGTTGTGTTTCTGCAATTCCCAAATGGTCACCCTCCGGATAGACTAAAGATTGCACCGCAGCAGGGCCACTAATGACTCTAATAGTTTTGGCATTGTGAAAATACTGCTCAACAACCAGCACTGATCATACTATCTGAGCTTTTGAACATGCAGTGCAGACAATTACTGCATATCGATGCCTTAATACACACAGTTTCACAGTAGGTCTCTGCCACATGTTGTTTCCAGGAGGCTCGGAGGCAGCGAATACAACAGATCACCCTCACTGGGCCCCTCTTCAGCACTTCTGTTGCCAGAAAGTATCATTCCTAATGACTTTTAAACCTGTCATCAATTTCCATCAGACCATCTGCTTGCTGCTTTTTACATATTACAGGTTAATGTGAAAGTCAGTAACTCTATTCAGATTTAGGAAAGCATGAGTCAATAACATCAATGTGGAAGGGAGCTATATCTCACTCAGTCCCCCCTTGAAGTCAACTTCAATCTCTCTGTACTTTTGTTAAAAATAATTTGTGTGTGGGAAATTTTGTTAGTAACACACCTGAAGACAATATTGAGGTACAAGATATGAGTATATATGCAGTAAACATGATGGAAATTCAGTAAATGTGTTCATAAAAACACTAATTCTCCTACCTTGAACCAGCTAATGTGTCTCAAATTTACTTTGTCACAACATTGTGTAGTTACATAAGGACAATTGTAGTTTTTATGTTGTGGAACAAGTGATTTCTTTGCAAGCATATGAGCTTCAGCTCATTTATTAAAGTAGGACACCCCTGCACAGCCTGCCTCTCTGCTCTGCAGTGTTATTGTACAGTACAAGAAGCGTGACGTGACAAGAATAGCAATTTGTTCAAGGAGGCAGTTTGCTCTGTGATTGACAGTAACTTCTTATTAGGTATATAGCTTCATACTTGTGTATGCCGTTTGTGGGGCATCTACCAAGGTTTTAATGGAAACCCCTTCAGGTCAGGTTTTGTCTTTGTTCTTGTGTTAATAGAGGAGCCACTCACTAGTATGGACTTTGGTAAAGTGAAGTGAACAACTCACCAACTTGTGAGCCACTGTACAAGATTATGTCCACTAACACTTATCAAGATAAAATCTTAAACATTTCTTTAGAGCGTTCTATTTATGACATAACAGCCTTAGTTATTATTTATCAATAATAATTCACTCTCAAATTTTCAGCCAATTCTTCTCCATCAGGACTGTGTGCATATGGTTTCCTCAGGTTTGATTGACAGTGACCAATAACCCATAACTGTCTTTAGACTCTGATTCATAATTTGCTTAATCTTGATTGGTGCACAGTATGTGACATCACCTATTTCCAACGGATCCCCGCCACACAGAAAAGCACATAAGTAAAAAAACCCAAAAAGAACAAAAAACATCAAATACAGAAATCTCTCAAATGAATGAACCAAAACTGTTATAGCTTTGGCAGATAATAGTGTGCTCAACCCTATCACTCATAGTAAGAAGCAGGTTGAGAAAATGGGTTTTCAGGGCATTTAAGGGTTGGAATGAGTAGGCATAGTGGTGACCAATTCAGACCTGTAGCTTTAGAACCTGTCTGCTCAAAGCCATATCAAATGATAAGGTTTTCAGGTCTGGATTTATATTAAATTGTGACCAAATTCAATTAGAAAGTGAATTTCATCTTCTTTGTCTACAGTACATGTACTGCCCTTCCAACAACCCCATGGGATTGTCTCAATCAATTTAGCTTCACCTGACCTATTTATTGCATTTAAATGAATAGGGAGTAAAGCTAATTTGAATACTGGAGAGTTCATGTTTGTTTCCTTTGGCTATCCAGTGGGCCTTAAATTATACATCCTTGGTCTAGGGGTGCTGTGTTGTCAAGGAATTATCTCCACTGTAGTGTAGACATGGTATGGTCAGAAGGCTCCTCTTGCAGCATTTGCGCTCCAGTGTGAAGTTTTACTAAATATTCTCCAGTTTTACACCTGTTCTCATTTATTAGTTCATGTTTGTGCAAGTAATCATTTGTCTGCAAAAACATTTGCTGCTGAAATCACAGTAATAACCCTGTTTCTTTGGCATGGAAAAGCAGGTGCAGTGATTAACAGGATGCTTTCTCAACCGAGATTTTGTATTTTTATAGTTGGAGAAGTTCTCAAAGTACTCAGTGTTTTTTTTTTTAGATTACTTTGTTATTGAGAATAAAATAGTCTCTTTTAAAATATCTGAATTTGTCTGAACCTGACTGAAAGTTACTAACATTTATTTCATATGGCATTTACAACACAGTGAGATACAGTATCTCATATTATCTATCTATCCATCATTCATTTTTTATGTAATTGCTTCAGGCTAAAGAATAAAAAAGACCTTATTCGCAGTTTGATTTTTCAGGGTTTTTTCTTTTTATAATTTTGTGTTATCAAGAGGAGTCCTTTTTGTATCAAGTTTGCAATGCTATAATTTGATTGAATCCCTGCCACCAGCTCGACTGTTATATTCCACAACACCTCTGTTCTTCTATACTACTTCATTTCTGACATTCCAATTATCTTTGCATCAATCATTAAAATCTATTAACATTTCATGTGTTTTTTATGGATTATCGTATGCTGCAGTTCTAGTCTTAATTCTGAAAGATTTTTTTCTGACAGAATAAAAATTTTACAGCTCATTATATTTGATTCTGTGCGTCACTATATCATGCAACATCCAAGTGGACTCGTATACATTTCCTCTTAATCATGACTATAGCAGTGTCTGATGTTTTATGATATGTAGCTTTAATTAAAATTAAAGTATTTTTCTCCTTTTATCCAACTATGAGTAACCTCTGTAAAGTAACACTATATTATTATATGAACAGTTGTATTGCATTGTATATTTCTCTTTAAGACGCGGGCCACCAGTATTTGTAAGTACTTTTTTAATGGCCTGATTTAGCATACACACAGTATTAACTCATTAAGGCATTGCCAAATAGAGCCAATATGTTACTGAATACCACCTCGTTTAGTTCATTTCAAACAAGTATCTGTATATCTGCGCTTTCGAGACCAAATCCCAATCATAAATTAGTTCGAAACAGGTTAAAACCTTTAGACTTTGTATTAAATTTGCAAATATCAATTTATATTAATTATCAATGAATCTGCTGTTTGTTTTCTCGAAGTGTTAGGTGTATAAAATGTCAGAAAGCTGTAATATGGTCAAAGAAGAAGTTTTCACATATGCTCCATTGTCCAACCAGCAGTACAGAACCTAGATGCAAATCCCAGAATATCTCCACATTTGAGAAGTTGAAACCAGGGAATTTTTGCCATATTTGCATGAAAAGTAACTGAATTAATTGATTATAAATATAGTTGCCAATTGATTTTCTGTTGATTAAGTAGTCAATTAAGTAGTCATTGTAGAGTAAATATTTTTAACTACTGCAGCACCTATGTTGATACATATACGCATTTGTGCCAAATATCCTTCACCTTTATAACAATACTTACAGAGTGATTAGTTTTATTTCACATCCATGTACTCCAGAGTATACCAGACAAATCACTGCTATTGTATGACAAACAATTTTTCTCTTTATTCCTTCTGAAGTTGTCACTCTTTGGGTTCCTTTCCAGAAAAACCCCTCGGTAAGATTCATTACAGCCAGGAAGCGGATCAGTGCTGAATAACTAGCTCACGGTGGCTTTTAAAGGCCTCCAACCTCCGCAACAACAGGAACCTGAAACTCTATATCCTATCCATTAAGTGCATAACTTAGAATGGACAACACCTCCACTGAATGAACTTGATAGGATTATATTTGTCAGCGGAGGATCAGTGTCAGGGTTTAGACTTAGGTCTGATTTCCAGTATCGTGTAGATTTGGAGTTGGAGGAGATTCTTCTTAAACTCACAAAAAATGAGAGATTAGAGGTAAATTAGCCAACTGTGTGCATTTGTGGCTCACACGGATAAAGCTGAGATTTGATTGGAGCTCACCTACTGCTTTTATGACATGATGCCACTGGTGGAATGTAACTAAGTACATTCACTCCAGTACTGTACAATTCTGGGGTACTTAAAGTATTTGCCTTTTGTGCTACATTATACTTCCTTTCCATGACATTTCAGAGGGAAATACTGTGCTTTGTACTTTAGCACATTCCATTGAGAGCTATAGTTACTTAGCAAATGAAGATTGCACATGCAAAACATGTGATCATTAAAAAATATAATACATTATTACTGATGAAACTTTTAAAGTAACATTAGCTCCACTTGTAGCAGCAACAACATCAAATTGCTGCTTATAACAAATGCTGGCATTCTTCATAAAGAATGAAGTAAATATTCTCATAATACTTGCCCTTTTATTGAAGTAAAATTTTGAATGCAGGACTTTAAATTAACACACTCTGGTATTGCGAGTTTAACTTAACATGTCAGAATACCTCTTCCACCACTGCATGATAGCACAGTTTCATTTAGAGGTGATAATACATCCACATGCTATGATTTAGCCTGACATGATTTATTTTTTCTTTAAAACACTTACAGTTGTAAGTAAGTAAGTCTCTCTTGCTCAATCATGTTATTAGTCTCTGATGTGATCACTTGCCACCTTTCCTTTTCTTCCGTACATATTTTGACACATGTAGCTGCACTCTTTTTCACTGGCTTCTGCAGCTGACATAGTGCATCAAAGACAAGCCACAGAGGCCTTCATGCGAAAAAGAGCAGATTACAAACAGTTTTCCCCCACAGATACAAATACATTTAAACAGTTTTTAAATCAAATTAAAAACATGAAGAAAAATGAATGAGAATGAAAGAAGGTCCTTGGGAAAATAATACACTGTTTTAAACTCATGTAATGAAAAAAAACCTAGCTCCGTGCCAGTCAAAGAGATTGATTTCCATGTTCACAGGGGGGTCAGCTTTCATATCAAAGACGCTGAGATGCGATTTTGATTATGACTGCTTCAGTGCCACCCTACCGAGATGATGTTTTTGGTTGCTGTCTCAGGCATTTGAAATTGCTTAAACAACAAAATGAACTGACAAACAGAAACACAGGCAGGAAGACATTCAAGAGAGCAGATTAAGGGAGTAAAAACAAACTTAATTAGTTACCTTTCAATTGTAACTTCAGTTAATAAGTGCTTGCATAGCATTCGGAGTTTACAAAAGTTCTCATGTCACTGTAGAGCAATTGGAGTGTTTATGGGAATAATGAAAGGGCAGTGGTATTCTTAGTTTCCTCCTTTGTTTTGCAACAGAGACCACTCTCAATGCCACTGTGAAGACATCCAATTAAAATCAGAAAATATGGCCTTTGAGCTGGAGGTTACTGCTCCCAATGGTGTTCTACAAACAATGATTTCATGGACAAATGTCTGTCGATGGAAATAAATATACTTCACAGTGTTAGGCAAATTCAGTGGCTTTGAGTGTGTGACTCCAAATAATGGACTGCCTGATTGCAACTCAGTATTTTCCGCTGTGTGGTTGTGGTTGTACACTTTGTTATGGTAGCAACATAATACTTTGATGAAGCACCAGCTCACAATTACAGGTGGGAATATGTCAGGGCTGTGGTGCAATAAAAGTGCATTGATAACGTTTTTTTATACTGTAGAAAAGTGAAACTGTTTGATGGCAGAACTACCTGAATGTACAGCTGTGCGGTCTATGATTAATTTGCCCCAAGATCCATGCCGTTAGTGTGTGTATAATTAATCACCTCAAATAAAATTCATGGTGATGAAGTCATTATGAGAATGATCATTTTAAAAAAAGAGAGGTCACTGTGGTCACTGTAAATCAGTGGAGCTGTCACAAACATCTCAGTCATAATGGTTATGGTTAAATATAACGGGTGTTCCAAAAGTACACTGACCGACATTTGGTCTGCGAATGCCTAACACCTTGTATGAATTAGTTCAGCTTTGCCTCTGTGCCTGTAATTACTGCCCCCATCTGAATGGGCTTAGCAGGCTAGTGTGAAGGAGTCCCAGTGGGGCCCAGCGTGGGACCTTTCAGCCTTGTATATTCCAGCCGTGCCATTTCAAAAAAATGTATTACCGCCTCGTAGCTCTGGTAAATGTCATGCCATTCTCTCCTGTGTGGGAGGAATTGCAGCCATGGCGGTGGTCAAAGAACCCAAGCCCTAAAACCAACAGGAGGCTGGGCATTTTGAGAAATGGGAATAGATGTGCAAACAATATATCTTTCCTTACTTTTTTGAAAATGGGTGAGAGCGAGAGAGAGAGATTACATTAAAATGGACTACATGTAACAGAATTTGTTGAATTTATACACAGAAGAAAGGCAGGAAAAAGTAATTCCTTGAACTTAAACTCAGTGAAGCCATTTTTATTGTACTGTACATCAACCCTGTTTGCTAAAAGTGATATTTATTTACTACTATTTTTAACCAAAATAAAACTTTTGAACTATTATTATTTACTATTAATATTTTTTAGCAAATGCAGGACTCACTGTGACTTTCCTGTGTTGTTGCATATTAACAGATAGCTGATGAGTTGATTTTGGCTTTCAAAGATAATCTAACTCATCTCATTTGACTGTCACTGAACATTGCATTGGGAACTTGAGTTTTGCTCATTATCAAAGGTGCACCACCAAAGAGGTATTTAGAGTGGCTCAGCTCTGTGGATGATGTATGTGTTTATGTCATGCCACACTGAGCCTGAGGAATGAATTGGAACCAGAATGAATGAGCCGTTGTGGTGTATATAAAGACAAAAAACCCCACCAGATTGCCAGAGGTAATTGCAGCTTTTTGACTGCTTCGTAGTCTCTAAGCACATAAAATCGACATGTTGCGAAACTCAAATGGCATAAAGCAATACACATATGGTGTTTTTTTCATCTGCCTAAGATATCAATATTGGTCAAACATCATTAAAATTAAAGCCCAAAGTTTATTTAAAATGTGTAGCTATAGATGTGTTCCAGTTAGAAAAACGAATCAAGAAAGATCAAATGAATCATCTGTATATGCCAAGGCAATTAGGCAAGCGAGGAAGTCTCCCATGTGCCAGAGGATTCAAAGTGTATATTTTTACTCAAAAGTGAGCATTCATCATATTGCAGCTTGGTTTCCTGATCAGCTTAAAGTGTCCCTTAGGTGATTCTTCTTTAAAGACATTAATCATGAATGCTTATTACACATGACCTGCTGATACCAGGTTTCTCCATTTATCTCAGGAAGGAAGACTCCCCTTGTGTGAGGTCAAATATATACACCTGATCCCTCTGAACCCCAGCAACACCCCCCACCCTCCACCCCCACTACCCCATCCCCACTCTTCATTCCCCAGAATGTGGAGAAACAGGAAACACAACACTTCATACAACATGCTAACAAAACATAACCTAACATTTAACAAATAACAGTACTGAGAACAACAACAAAAAAGAAACACATCATCACTTTTATCCCATTTTGAAAGATTTTAACATTTACTATAAGCACAACACTAACTTCAGTGTCTTTATATATGAAGTAGTGAACAATTATTAAACATTTTAATTGCGATTAATTGCATGAGTAATAATCGCATGGTTATGCGCAAAACTGAATAATGAATGCTAAAGTAATGTATTGCGCGCTTTTAATTTAAATGTACTGCTATATACACAAAAGTGCAATAACATGTGGTTTGCATACTTTAAACAAATAATGTGCTTTTTACCAGCACTATTCCCTTTACACAGCAGCAATAAAATATTTCTTGTAAATCTCACCTTAAACATTAATGTAATCAAATCAAACCAAAGCTATTTACTGCTGCCAAGGCATTACCTTTATCTAGCTTGTTAAAACAGAGCCACAATCATAACATCATAACATGCATCTTCTAAGCAACAGGTTAACATATATGAATCTGTTTTCTTGTTTTTTTTTCTGAACAGGTATCAGCAGAAACATTTTTCCTTTATCAGGGAGCAGCATAAACAGTCTATTCTCAGTAGCAAGTGTCCCTGTCAGAGTGAGGGGAAGTGGTCGCCTCACACACATGCCCGCTCTTTGCTGAAGTTCAATTGTCTTGAACTTGTTGTACGTGATGCACAGCATAAATCATTGGAAAAGAGACTTATCCTTGCTGTTTGTGAGTTTTCAGAATCTATTACTGTTTACTAAATAGGACATGAACAAGAGGGAATTCTCATGGCAGAGCATCCCTGCAAAACCAGATGAAGGCCTATCAGGTAAAGTTATGTAAGCCTATTATTTTAACTTAAAGAGGACATATTATGCTTTATGGCTTTTCTCTCTCCTTTATTGAGTTGCATATCTTTTTTGTACATGTAATAGTTTTGCAAAGTGAAAATGCCCAAAGTGCAGCCCAAAGGGAGTTTCAGTTCAATTAAATTCAATTTTATTTATATAGCGCCAAATCACAACAACAGTTATCTCACAGCGCTTTTCATAAAGAGCAGGT
>JAPMOB010223200.1:0-19106 GCA_029875015.1 Lepomis gibbosus | reverse complement strand
GTGGGAGCTGGAAAGTACAGCAAAGGTTGGTGAGAGAAAAAGTAAAGGATTGGTGGTGTGGGGGGTGAACAGAGACACCTCCTCCTGTGCCAAATGGTTGGCAGTGTTGAAACAAAAATTTGTGTTCCAACAGGAGATGTAACACCTAGCATCAACAAAGGCTGCAATCCCTTCTGGTTGCCCGGCTGAGCATTTGGACAGCTGGCCTCATTAGCGCTAGCATGCTAGCACACAACAGGAGGACAACTCCTACGCAGCTGAGAAACAAAGTATTGGCAGGTGGAGGAGGTGAACGGGTTACTTGGGAAAGTTTGCTCTCCTCTATAGGTTAGAGTGTGTTGAACACCTGAGAAAATAATAGCCTGTTACCATGGCTTGTGCTTTTAGTTATTCCATAACCCCTGGCCACAGATCACGCCGTTACAATGCATGCTGACATGGAAACATTCTATGGATCTAGGTAATAGGACACACAATCAATGTAAGCTCAGTGGCCTCAATGTAACATGATTACAGCTATCCACATCACGTGATAAGCCAGACCTTTACCAGGGAAGACCTAACGCATCTGGGTCCCAATTCCAACTGTTATTGATGGTAGCAGAAAAGCACATGTGAGAGTTATTTACTCTTCACCTACACATCTTTGCAACATGTTATATATACATGCTGTAGCGTGCCAATGGCTGGAATTCCCCAGCAAAACCGTAGTAAATGACTGAAGCTAAAGCCGCTTGAATTTCTCCACCACCATCACTCGTCACACTTTTCCCCTCTTGCAACCTTCCCAGAGTCTATTGAAAGACAGTGCCAGACAGTCCACGTCAGCCACACTAAGATATGCCTGCAGAGAGAGGGCTGTGTTGTTATGACCCCTGCCAGGCTGTATCAATTACTGGAAAAGGAATTGGTGACTGGGTGGGTCACTCCCAAAACAGGCCCAGCGTTACTCCATTGGAGGAGATCACCTTGGCAGACGTATCATCATTTATCTGTCAGCACAGAACATGAAGCACCATATGCCCCATGACACAGGTTCCTTTAGTAGATTCTGTCCTGTAACTGTGTAACATTGCTGGATCATGCTATTTGATCCTTGCCTGGTTGATGAATAAGACACATTTCAGGAACTTAAAATCACTGTAGCCTAATATTTGTACAACAGTAGATGGCTTGGTTTCTGCCTTCATGCACTGAGACAAGCCAGACAGGAATGGCTCTAGTATCTCAACCTCTGTGGGGGCGAGCTATCTCTGTGCTTTGACGCCCTCAAGGTGTGAGTGACTGGCTTAATAGCTAAGCTTTAGATGAGGACACAGAAACATATATACCCTATAAACAAACACATTACCGTCTGAAGTAAGCTTTTATCTTGATTGATTACTTATGAGGACGTCTGTAACCCAAGCCTATACATCTTATGTGCAGGCCGACAGCCCCATACCAGAACATATAGGAGGTATGTCTGGAATGTCCAACCAAAACACTTTCCCCTGACTTTGGCTCTTAAAGTGATAGATCAAAGGTTGGGATCTCCCCCTGATACTAATTTCAGGCTACATCCGCAATACTACATTACATTAAAACGGGGTTTTAAAACGAAAACGATCTCCGTCCACACCAGTGTATTTCAGTGTGGTCGCAAAGTAAATACGGCGAAATGCCCACTAAAAGCGTAAAAGTGTTATTTACACAATGCAAAATCTTTTAATAAAAATGCCAAAACTAAAACACTGTCAGTAGCATTGTGTTTTTGCTTTGCAAGACTTATAAGACCCAATCAGGAAGCCAAACATGAGCGTCTGCGTCATCATTTTCCTGTCTGCACTAAAACGGAGCTCAGAGGTTTGAAATCTCAATGAGATCATCTGGTTAAATAAAGGTTAAATAAAAAAAAACAAAAAAAAAACACTACGCTGGCGTTTTAAAACAAAAATGGTGTGGCAGCATTTTCTTCGTTTTAGGTCTTCACATTTGCCGTTTTAGTCTGGACGGGAGGTGCAACTGTAGCAAAAGGTTTTAAAACGTAGTAGTGTGGATGTAGCCTCAGTCACTGACTGACACATATTCTGAGGTCTGCTTGTTGTTCTGCTTGTGACAGCAAGTATTTGTCTGCCCTTCCACCCCTCTCACGTCTCCATATTTAGCCTTGGTACAGGCTCCCTCATTGAGGTACGCCACTTATCTCATTCGGAGCTCAGGGCCAGGCAGGCAGCAGTGGAACTACCACAGGCATCCTCGAAGAGTACTGACCCTGCAGCTCTGCAATGCCATTTTCTCAGGGAAGTCAACCACTACAAAAAACCCCACCTCGAACCAAAGTAAAACAAAGCCGTGCCATTCAAAACCTCAAGTATGCCGTCTCAAGGTGAGGCGCCTCATTCAGCACTGAGGTACATGCTGCTGGTTTTGTTAAAACAACAGCCTTCCTCCCACAGAGTCAGGAAGGTCAACTCAAGTGCCGATAACAAAACAAAATAATTGGGAATTTTTCACGCAGGCTGCTTCAAACTTGCTAGGCCATTAAGGTCAGACAAAGGCGGCTTGGTGTTAGTGGTTAGTGTAAGAGATATAACTGTTGACACATAAAAGTATCCTTTCAGTTAGCTGTAGAGGGCACTAGGGGTCCCAAGAGATCACGTTCAGCTTTGCCGAGCAGCTACTGCCATGTCTCTCCACCACAAGTTTCTGCCAACCACACCAGAGGAGGCCAGTCACATCTTCGACCAGTCATATCCTGGCCAGTTTCTGCATAGATACAAAACACAACATGCATCTCCAAAACATTCCTAAACAACACCAAATGACTCTTACTCATTCTTGTAAGTTAGACTGTGAGGGCAAAAAAAAAGCAGAACCACAAGTATGGAGTATGAAAATAGCTTCAAGTAGTGAGAATGAGTCACTTTTGATGCAGTTCTGTATTTACTTGTGCCACAACTAGAACTGCAATGATTACTCAATTAATTGTCAACTATTAAATTAATCTGCAACTATTTTGATAATTGATCCATTTGTTTGAGTATTTTTTTTGAGAGAAAAAAGTAAATATCATCTGATTTCAGCTGCTTAAATGTGAATATTTGGATTCTTTCCTCCTCTATGACATTAAACAGAATATCTTTGAGTTATGGATAAAACAAACATTTAAGGACGTCATCTTGAGATTTGGGAAACACTGTTCACCACTCAGATTCAGTCCATCATTCAGATTCAGCCAGCAAATGAAGTACGCAAATAACTATAAACAGCTAAGATGATTCCATCAAAGTCAAAGCACTTCAACAACCTGTGGAGCAGAGCTCTGCGTAGGAATCATTTCAGAAGTGAGCTAGAAGACAATGGGCTCTTGACTTCCTCATGATGCTGATCAAGGCTTTACCACACGAGCTAATGGGCCCCCTCGGGTCAGCCATCTCGCATCTGATGAGCACTTTCCATGATAACACTAATGCTAATGTGGAGACTGTTGTTATCTTAATCTGCGTGATGACACTTCAACATGTAAAGGAAGTCGGTGTGTGTTAATGAGTGTTTGGAAAATCATAGAATACATAACTGTGCCTCTGAGATTGTGGAATGTTTTTTTTTTTGCTTTGCTTACTAGGCCACATGCTTTTATCACTGTTAGTCCCAATAGTGCTGCTGCACCTAAATGACACACAGGAAATTTTTACCGAGGGGAAGTCACAGGCTGTTCTGGGTACGAATCATTGTGGCAAGCGGTGGTATTTCTCTCTGGGGCTAATGAGCATGGTTATAAGCCACACACATTCTATTAGACTGGGCGTCCTCCGAGAGTGGCTGCTTCTGGCTCCTCTCTGCTCTTCTAAATAAGGCCAGGTGGGCTGGTAGGGACTGGAGGGATCCGTCTTGCCACACACAAGCTCACACACACACACACAATCCACAGCAATGCCCTGGCCACCAAGTTTACACTCGTCTCCCAACCTATGTTTATGTTGGAGGTGGGACAGCCCCATCCACGGTAATAACAGTGGTACACCTAAGTGAGAGTGAAGAGTGTGTGTGTGTGTGTTCTGCATGTTAAGCCGTTAAAAGGCCTGCTTGGCATGTAGACAGCTTATGGGTGGTCACATGACCTTGGCTGCATATCTTTCAAAGGAGACCATGATGAACTATCAAATGATTAACACGTTCACCTAAACAAAAACGCATCTGAAGCCCACTGAAGAGTATCTCTGGGTCATCCCTCCCTCCCTCCCTCCTTTCGTCCATCACTGAAGAGGCCTGCTTCAGTTCTCCAACACTCAGCAGGTCTGTGGTGTGAGAATGTCCACCGAGTCAACCAGTCCAGTCATACACAGTGTGGGCAAGTGACTTAAAAATGATGTACAGGGGGGTAAAAGTTGTGTGAGCAGGGAGAAGGGAAAAAAGAGAGATGAGGAGAGGAAACATCTGCTGTAGATTCTGGTAAGCCCAGAAAAACTGCAGTCACGCTTCTGACCACCACCTTCCTTCTCCTCTCTCTTTAACCTCTCTGCTCCTTTTCACGGTTGATCTGTCACTGTTTCCCCCTTTGTCTCAGTCAGTGCTATCAGTTATATACCAGGCCTACACACCAAGTAATAACACACTATGTTACCTGAACTCTACCATGTATTTGGCTTGATCTAATCAACGCATGACTTAACTGGAAATCACCTTGCACACTGAAACAACACCAAAACAGCAACACAAATATTTAGCTGGCACAGGAAACCATCAGCACACACCTGGGTAAACAGTTGTTTCCTTTCTGTAAGCAGCTGTTTGAAGTTAAGTGCAAAACTCTAATACCAGGCAGGCCACCAAACACAGACCTGGCTAATGTTGCGTTTGTCTCTGTCAAACTTCATTTGAGATTTGCAGGCAAAATGAAATGTCCCTGTCACCTCTGCTGTCAGACTGCATTCAGGTTGCAGTTACAGACCGACTGAGACCGGTTTTGAAAGCTGCATAGAGGTACGATGGTCTTCTTCGTTTGGATTTTGCCAGTTTGTGTCAAGGGTTGACATTCTGAGTGGAGGCTCTGTGAGGATATTATTAGAGCAACTGCCTCAAGGTATTCAGCCCATTTAAATGTAGTCGGTTACATCAGTAGCATCAAACTTCATTACGTAGCTTGTTTCCTTGTCCCCAACCGCTTCACCACAAATAACAGCAGCATGGCACGATCAGCAGATACTGTTTCGAGCTCACACCTTTTTATATACAGTCTATGGCTCACACGTGTGAAACTCACCCACTCATGCATTAAGGCTGAACAATGGGCTAATGTATCCAGAGGTGTGATAATCATTTGTCATCAACAAGTGGCAGGCCAAACTATAAAGCCTGTTGGTAGACAACAGAATCCAGTTTCACAGCTTGATCAAAGCTCTGTCATAGATACACATGGGTCAGATGGCTGTGCGCTTCAAAGCTACGGCTAACATGCTACAAATGCTAACAGTCTTTCTTTATGCCTGTTAGCGCTGCACTTTTTTCAATTGTACAGGATGATATTTTCATTTAAAATGACTTTTAGGAACTAATCTGTACATTTTTTCATTTTTTGACATATTTTCAAACATCATGTATGAGCACATGGCATGATTTTAGCTTCCACAATGCAGGATTTAAATCAATTTCATTTGATTTATGTAGCGCCAATTTATAAGATTGCACTTTTCATACAGACGAGGTCTAGACCGTACTCTTTGTGGCCTAACAGCTGAGCTGAGGCATGTTGAGGTGCGTGTTTAAATATATGCAATGAGCAACAACAGCGTTATCCAACCTGCTTGTGTAGTGCAGGTCTATATTAGGTTAGTGTAGCACAGGGCTGTTGCATTTTAGGAGCAGGTGACTGGACATTCCTTCCTGTATTAGGCTTGACAGTTTACTGTGGGGGAGTACAGAGCAGGGAGTATTACACTTGCCTATGAAGAGGGAGGGAGGTACACTGCCAAACAATTCTCCAACTGAAAACAATCTCATTAAATCTTGCTTACCTGTGAGTATACCATACCGGCATCAGTAAATTCAACACTTCAGTTCATTAAGGAGTGAGAACATCACCGTCATTGGTACTGTCACATATTTACATTCGTCAGTTCTTCACTCTAGTTGAGACTGTGTTTGTTATGTAGATTAATACAAAGATTGCCCGTCAGCAGCGAGACATGTGCGCACACAAACACGAAAGAGGGCAGAAAAGGTAAACGGAGGGGAACGATGGAAAGGTGGGAGGAGAGGAACTGCTAATGGCTTAAAAAGACAAAGCTGGCCTGTCACATACGATGCTCATCTGAACTGATGGCTGCCCCAGGGAGGGAGTGTCACAAACTGTCAGAGAGACTGAGTGAAAGAAAGACAGAGAGAACGCAGAGGAGCGACAGAGGCTGGGAAAAGGAGACATAAAAGGCTTAAAATAAAGGTGGCTGCTGAAAGAGGAAAAGGGAATAATAAAATGACGGGAAGAGACAACAAGGAAGGGGCAGGAGGCAAGAGAAAGAGAGCACTAAAAGGGTGAAGGGAATGGAAAACATTTACATTGGTGCATGTGCATTCTCTGGTTTCCTGCGCCACAGTAAAGGTCAATCGTTGACGCTGTGATTCGGCCTGACAGATGTCTCAATGAGCGGACAGGCCCTAAGGCACACCCCCCCACACCCACACACACAGACACATTTGTAAACACATTCACGGACAGGTGGACGTGCAGAAATAACACAGGAGTGCCTTTTTGTTTATTGGTTCCATCTCATTTTACAACCTTTGCAAGTTCCCCAATTATAGCAATCAACAGATCAGCAAACCTCAGTGGAGCCATGGCCAAGATCCATGCTGACAACCTACTGCGGCTTTCCTAATTCTGACACTAACACGCAAAAGTGCAACAAGAGCTCTTCCTTATTGTAGAAAATCCTCCTCTTTGTGGTATTTGACAACAGCTGACCACTCTCTCATTTCTCCAGAATGTCACCTCCTGTCACAAGACACCCGAGGCCAAACGTCGTGGACAACCCCTGACACGAACACAACGCATAATCAAACACACTGCCTGGGGCTATTGCTCAGTTGTCACAGTGGTTTCTTGTTATTCATGTGAAACAGGGAGAGAAAGGGGTTAATGCCGTAAACTTACATCCACAAAAGCTCCTTTGTCACCTTAGTCCTCCACCAATNACCCCCGCCTTACATCCTTTTCTTTCTCCCCAGGCAGAGTGGCTTTCCCCCATGTGATCAGGAAGGGTTAGCCTTCTCTCCCCACGCTAGCCTTAAGGGCGACTAAGACTGAAGAGCAGTCAACCAGTACCACTCACACCATTACCCTGCTGTTAAATGACCATGAGGGTGAACTACAGGCGGCATGTCAGAAAGACAGCTACGAAAATCTTGTTAACCAGATGAGAAAGAGTAGGTACATGTATGGGTACATGTTGTAAGACCTCACCTAAAGTGTGTGTAAGGGGGTCAAATTAGTCCACTCTCCCAACAACACCTTCTCCCTTCACTATGGCAAACATGTAAACTATGATTTGGAGAACAGGGGCAGACAGATGAAATATCAAAGGCTGAGTGAGCAGCGCCGCTGTTAATGCCTCCTATGAATGCAGTGCTGATTGGTGAAATGGCTGAGGCAGCAGGTAAATGCAGGACATCATGTATTGATGTATTGATGGGCCCTCTTTTATCCATTACACCCAGAGGTGCTGTGATGGTGCGTGGGTGGGTGCCTGGTTGCCACTGGTCCGGGACACCATTAGTTTCGCTGTGTCAGAATTTGAAAGGGAGTATTGACAGGCCAGCTGGGGCAATCCATAAACGCGTATCTCTCACTAGCCTCTGCTATCTATAGTAATGGGTCTACAGTGAGTCCAACACTTCTGCTGTGGGACTCGTGTGTACTCTGTTACATCACCTTGTGAACTGTTGCTTTTGAACATGGAAGAGAAACACAAGTGAGCCAGCCAGGCTCCAATGCTGATGGATTGACTATGTTAGATAGTCTGTCAAACCAAACCTTTCTGACTGTGTGCAAGTTCCATGCAGCTATCTTGTCCTTCATTCAGCTTAAGTCATGTTTTTTTCTGTTCTGGTCTGATGCTGGTTGCTGCTCCCAAATGCTGAAAGATGGGAGGCCAGACCAGGGTTTCTCATATGCAGCAGCCAACAGGGTGGGGTCCCGATTACCCAAGCACACTACAGATATTGGACCAGACTCTCGGGACTATCCCATGTGATGTCACCCATAATGTGAAGCCATTCGTCAGGCAACAGCCAGATGTTTTCTGGGAGAAAGCCTCCTTTCTGTTTCATGTCAAGTATCCCCAAGTAGAAAGATGCCTGTCCGATAACAGCTCCGCCTTAGGGCCAACACCTATCTGTAGCGATTATGGCTGTTTATCTCTGTATTTGGTGTGAGGCAAGGGAAACATTTGATCTGAACATTTCCCTCTATTGTACTATTATTTTCTGGTGAACTTGTGCTTGTGATCCCAGTATTTTTATGTTTTATATTAAAAGAACTTGTGGTTGTATTCTTCCAGGAGGGCCAATTTCACAGGCATTCAGTGACCTGCTCAAGGGCACACTATAGCCTAAATCCCTGCTTTAGCCACATTACTGTTTGTGTCTGTTCTTGGTGCACTTTCTGACCTGCATCCATACAACGGGTCATCACAGCTGTAGAGTTTTAAGCGTAGGCCTCGACTAGAGCTAAGAGAGTTTGGAATAAAACCACAGTGGATAGAATAGGAGCTTGCTCTTTGTTTCTGTAACACTACGGTGGCTGAACTGCGTCAAATAGAGCTGTGGTTTGCCGGTGTAAGCTCCCTGTAGTTAGGGGGGAATTCCACTGGGCAGTGCGTGACCCTGAACACTGGCCTTCCTGTTCAACTGTGGTAATGTGCTCTGTAGCCGAGAGGAGGAAGAGGAAAGAAAGACAGATCTGCCCAAGGACTAGCTCATCTTGTAATATCACCACACCAACATGAGTGTGACTTGTGTTGACGCTCGTGTTAGAGTTGAACGTATATGTGTGTGTTTGTCTGCACCGTTATGCAGCTGTTATCAGACATATCAGTGATAACACTCTGGCTTTTAATAAACTCACAGTGTGTACGTGTTAGTGTCACAGTGTGTGTGTGTGTGTGTGTGTAGCTTGCTGAAAGGTCCTGGGCGTGTGATTGATGGGAGCTTTAATCCAGTAAATACATGCACACACACAATTACATACACACACACACACACACACACTGGAGGTGGGTGGAAAGAGGGGTGGTCATATGCAGCAAAGATCAGCTAACATTATTCATCCTGTGTTCATTTGTATGAGCGGAGTCCACCGTTCCCCATGTTGATGAGCTTGGCGGTGTGTATCAGTCACTTTATTTACATGGCTACACACACACACACACACACACACAGGAGAACACATTAAAGAGCATAGAACAGAGGTAATTTAGAGCATTTTGGCTCTTTTTTTAAATTTGGTTTTCTACTTTCTTATTTCTTTTATCCTGGACTTTTGTTATTTGGATGATGGGGTGATTCACAGAAAAGAAGAGAGGGCGGCTGAGAAGGACAGAATGTAGGGAGAGAGCAGGCAGGGAGGGGGAGAGGTTATTTTGGAGTCTCTGAACTGTAATCACCACCTACAGCTGCTTCCTCCCAGGTGCTCCAACTGGACATCAACAGAGAGAGGGAGGGAGAAAGTAGAGAAGGGAGGACAGAAAGAGAAACTGGCTCATTAGAGGAACCAGAAATACTTGTGTAGTAGAGGTACTGATGTTTGTCTTGTTTATAATTAGCACCAATGTCCATTTATCCCTACATAACTAGCCTTAACCACATTTTAATATCTCCCTGTTTTCCACCACAGACAGACTGCAGTGTGTTTCCAAGGAACTTCTTCTGGTGAGCCCCTGCAGGCAAGGGGAAGTTTTACTATAAGGGCAGAAGGAAGTTGAAGGGGATATCACAGAGATGACACAACACTTCCAGTACCCGACAGAGGAGACAGGATGGTGACTACTTTCAGAGGAAGCTAGTCTGGCTGTGAATTTCGCCAGACAGTGTGTGACTTGTGCAAAAACAGCAAATGACCTGAAGGTGAGACCAAATAACCAGCTGTTGTGGTAACCTGGTCTACACACTACCTTAGCCATTTATTTTCATTACATTGTCTTTTCCAACTAGTTGCATTAGTTGATGTATAAATGTATGTGTGTGCGCGTCACATACAGTATAACATAACATAAGTACAGTGGTAATGCCATGGATGTGCGTGTCTAGGTTAATCTGATAACCTAACACTGTTAACATAATAGCTAGCTCACTTTATCCCAGACCATGTAATAAGCTTGATTTATTCAATGACTGCCCTAATGTCCAACTGAACATGTTCAACATGCAGAGCACAGCGCTAACCTGAAGTCCTGTCCAGATATGGTGGAGCTAAAGGCTTGTGCAGACTACACGACTTTCAGCGTCAGCAGGTCGCCGTGCTGTTCAGGCTACACAACTTGCTGTCTTGTGACGGGAGTCTTGAAGTCGTTGTGGTTATGGGGCTGATGGGCAACAGGCGGTCACACGCTACACGACAACGACTCTATCACAGACGACTCGTCTCCAAATCAGAAATATATAAGAATTGGGACTTCATGAAGGCTTACAGCTGGCCTTCTATTAGCAGCCCACAGGCCACATCCGGCCCAGAAGCAACCTTCAGGTGGCCCAGCATACATAAATCTGATATTTGACTAAATAAGTCAGCTCCATTTATGGAAGTAGCTAACAAGTGAGCCATTTCCTTTCCTTCTGACCTCTGTTGAGAGTTGCACATGCGCTGTTCCGATCAGGCAGGATGTTAAGAAATGTAGCAACAATGCCAATCATAGCTTTCACATATAAATGTTTTCTCACCTGAGTTCTAAACACGACTAGTTGCTGTTTAAAACATTTAGCTACTGACAGACACAAGTAAGGAAGTGCTCTACTGAGTATCTGTCTCTGTCAACCCTGAAACATAAAACTGACAATGTAATCCATCAGTTTAACCCTGCCTGGACTGGCACTTGTTTATTTTCAGTGTTGTACTACATTCATTTGCATTTGTTTTAAATTTATCATTTCCATAAGCTACATTTTTTTTTAAAGAGGCTGCTGAAAATGGCTGGCAGGCTGTGACTTACAAGCACACAAGCGTAAAGACACTTACAAACACAAGTGTATGTACATGAAAGCATAAAAAAATAACCAACAAATGTATTACCACTAATGTTCCACAGTGCTTCACCTGTGATGTATGTTTTTAAAACCTTCCACTATGAGGCACAAACACAATCAATCATAAATCCAACAGCCACACGCCCTCACAGTTATAGGTGTTGCTGTGTGAGCCTCAGAGGCCAGACAAATACATCATACAGTGGTTCACATGCGTTACGGCAAAACCTTCCACAGTTGTGTACCAAGCGTCTCGTGTTCAAATAAAACCCCTCCGTATGGAAGGTTGCGGGTGCATCCCTGTAAGTCATCCATGGCAGCCTCCCATTATTGTCCAATAAAAGCAGTTGGCGCCATGCGAGCTACACATGTCACCACCAACAGCCTCACTGTCTACTGCATTGCCAGCCTGTTCATAGCAACATGGTGGATCCACCAACAAATACGGATTAATAACAACACACACACCTAGCACAGACGACATTACAGTGAGAGATAAAGAGAGATGGGGGATGGAAGAATACTTGAAAGCCAAATGAAATCAAAAATGCATTCTTATGTTGTCTTATGTATTATGTAGGAGACAGCCCCAGGTGTTTACTCTGATTTACCAACACAGACTGAGGAACCTGTACTAAAGACAAAACAAACAGCATTGGAAAATTTTCAAAATCCAAGGAAACCACGATTTTAAGTCAAGCTTGAGTCACCACACGTTTTGTTGTAGTGTGACAACATTTGCAAAAAATGCCTGTGCACAGACTCACACCACATAAACCGTCACTCCATTCAAGCAGAAATTAAAACAGCAGCAATGATACAAAGAGTAGCGTTGAAAAAACACAGAAAGTTAATCGTGCGACGTTGTCATCCTGTTAAAACCAACGCTCCGAGCCTGGCCAAACAAACCCGGCTGATAAGCACGGCGGTGGCATCAAAGCTTTACAGATTATAGATTAACATCAAATCAGCCCGTGCACTGCTGTGATGGACAGGCACCTGCCACTTTACTGTAATGTCTCTTATCCATGAGGCTGGTGATTAGGGCGAGTGTGTGTGTGCGTGCCTGTGGGGCTGATCTGGACCTCAACACACAATAGCTTTTCATTAGTGAGAGAGGTCTTCGTGAAACAGTGGGATGGTGGTCCCTGATGTTTGCATGGCTGTGTCGGTGTGCGTGCCGATATGTTTCGGCACATACCAGCTTTTTCACACACATCCGAGGTTTAATATACAACAGGTCTCTGTAGTTATGTGCGTGTGTTTATGTGTGCACCTATGTGTACCATGTCACCCCGGTGCCATGCTAACTATAATTACTTTCCAGTGTATTTTTTAAATTTATATATAATGTTACAGTGGCACAGTGCCTACCTAAAACGTCCCAAAACATACTGTCACAGTAGTGCAGTTTGCTGTCTCTCTGACGCCATCACTCTACTCTTCCAGCAGCATTATGATGATTAAAGGTAAACCCTGACCTCCTCATCCACCTCTCTTTAATGCCTCAGCTCATTTTAAACGGCTCCTGTAAAACTAACAGGCTGGATTACTGCTCAGGTGCTAACCCAATCCCCGCCCACCTCTGCTGAGCATTAAAGAACATTACAGTTTGTGTACCGAATGATACCCATTCTACATATACAGCCAAAGTAGAAACCCAGACACATGCAAAGATTGACTAAGACACAAAAGAATCTCTCAGTTTCAGACATTAATAATCTTTTTTTTTCTCCAGCGGTCTCCAACCAATTGCACCATTCACATTAATTGATTGAGAGCCATCAAGTCCAGTTCAGTGCTAAGAGAAACAGAGAGAGGGTGAGGATGACAGTCCACAGGACACGCTTATTAGAGCCCGACCAATAAACTGCCACAAACAAATCGGAATTAGCGTTTATAACAGTCACTAAATGACAATTAAAAAAGTAAACGGAGAGACGAAAGACAGATCCCTCATTCATGTTATGAGTGTTGTCTTTGCATAGTTTGTCCACCAGAGGGCACTCTGCAACTTTCCTGCTGGCAACACAAGTGTTTGGAATCACAAATCCACCAAAAAACACAGCAATCAGCTGCCACGGGCAGGGCTACATTTGTTTAAAGTACTAAAATTTGTTTTTAAACTGCATTATGTCATGTTATCTTGGTGATGTCTGCTAACTACACATAACAAAGATTAGGAATAATCTTTGTTATGTGTTTCTGAAAAGAAGAAGAAAAAAAGAATATTTGTCGATATGTCAAATCTCAAAATCGGTATTGGTCTTAAAAGTCCCATAGCGGTTGGGGTCTAATGTTGAAATTTAACACACACACACACATGGACCCACACACACACCTCCCTACACCCTCAAAATTCCACCAGCAGGGCAGAAATGCTCAATCCTGTCTCCCTGGCAGAGTCGCTGGCGTAGCACTTTTCTCCATTTTCATCGTCATTCTTAACCTTTATCTCACTCCTCTCCTCCCATCGTCTGCTGTCCTCCTCTTTTTATCTCTTCCTTTTTTTTCAAACAGGCTCCTCACAGGGAAACAAGGTTGTAGAGGTGGGAGATGCTGATACTGTTTGCCCTGTGTGTGTGTGTGAGTACTCTACATGAAATACTATACAAAGAGCCTAGAGGCTTCTATCCATGGGAACATTTTGGCACAGTGCCAGCTAAATGGCACTTCTGGAGTCATTTGTGTGCGTGTGTGTGTGTGTGTGTATGTGTGGTATTGTTTTTGAGCATCTGTTTTACACTGTAAATATTTCAAGATTTTTGCAAGCTTCCTCAAATGAGGATTTCAATGTTTTTACCTCCTTTTAATTGAACTGAAAATAACTAGAGACCTAATATTACAGAAGAAAATAACTATACTGTGTGGACCTGTTGGAACATGGCTCTGAACTGAAAAAAGAATGGGCTGAATTCTCACCAAAAACATTTTTAAGACTTACAGATATAAAAAAAATGAATAAAAAACATTAGACATCAGAAAAGACTACTCAAGACTTCCAGACTTTTTTTTAATCCTATCCCCCTGTATTGTATTTGTGTCTTCCTAAAACCTGTCTTGTCACAATCTGGACTCAGAGGTATCAGGAAAGACCCAGCATGCATATTTCATTCACACCCACCTATTAGTTATGTATGGAAGACTAGGTAGGTACACTCGCACTGTGGTCATTTGTCTTTCTAATGGAGGGGGAACGGCAGCGACTACAGGCAGAGAACAACTCTCATGCTCCTTTAATGGGAATGAATAAAGGATGAGTGGAGGCTCAGACACCAGGTTAAGACGCAGTTTAGCACCTCTGGCCCAGCGCCCAGTGTAGGAGGCAGGGGTGGAAGGAGGCAGAGACAGTAGCGAGAGGACAAAGAGAGGGATGAGAAGAACATATCAGGTAGAATACCAAGGTGCATTGATGAGCTAGAGAGAGTAGATATACTGGCTCAAGCGTGAGAAGAGGACATTGTGGCAAAAGGTTTTGTTTTTTCCCCACAGTAAACTTTAGCTAAGTAGCAGGGAAGCAGTTAATGCGGAGAAGTTTCTTGTTGACACTGAGTCTGGTTCCATACGCCTCCACAAACCTCTTCTCTTTGATCCACCTCAGGAGAAAATGAAAGGCATTGAAAGATGGGGAAAAAAGCAAAACAGGGAAGAACGGGGGCCTGGGAAGAGGGATCCAAACCAGTGCCTTTAAGAAAATGTGGGTTTTGGGGAAAAGGTAGGAAGGTGGATTCTGTGCCATACCAACACTGTGGGCTGAGAGAGCAGAACCGGCCGTGGGGTGGGGATGGTTAAACCTTGCAGTCTGCTGCCTTAAACAGAGTCATAATGGCTGGCACTTGACTGTGGGTTACAGCAAGAAGAAAGACCTCATGGCAACAGCCGGCACCACCTGTGCTCAATAGTCAGATAGCCATACCAAAACAACACTAAATGATTAGACTACAACTGAGGGTGGAGTCAGAGGGCACCTGAAGAAGTCACAGACGGAGAGAGAGCCATTTCTCCCTGCAATGGGACCAGTGGAACAAAGTTTGCGGCTGCTGTGCATGTCAAACCATTTTAGTAAATTATCAGCTTTTGATGACAGTTCATAAAATAAAACTGGAAATGCTCTAGCAGACCAAATCAGAGTTGCTCCTCATATCACAAACAGTCGTAATTAAGTGTTAAGTACTGCTTGTTTATAATGTCAGTTGGCACAACTGTATAGCACTTTGTCCAGAAAAATGCAGACCTGTGTGAACTGCACTTTCAAGCTTTCAAAGTCCATGGGAGTATTTGAGGAGCTGTGGATGATGGCTGGTGCCGTGTGACATGGTGTGAGTGCATCTTATTTTAGAGTGAGAGGTTGAGATAAGGTGTTAAAAGTAGAGCAGGGAGAGGAATGCTGAGCTGTCCTTGTCTGCCTCGATGCGCAGTGGATGTCTTCTCCCCTCCCGGGTTTAATTCTTTGATTACATCCGCTAAACGATCTCCCCTGTAATAGTCTATCCTTTTCATTGAGTGATCCTGACCTCTGCAAATGCTCTCTCTCTTTCTCTCTCCGTCTTCTTCTCTCTTTCTCCCTGGGTCCCACACAGCAGTTTATTTAGCTCCCATGTTTACATTCCTGTTCAGTCAGCCTCTCCCAGGGGAGGATGACTGGATCTGAGCCTCTCTCTCTCTGATGGCTTGGCTCAGTTACATGATAGTTACTACAGATAGCAGTGGCCGACACATACAAGCATAAAGTCAAGTCTGCGGGTATTTTACTGCGGGCATGCAAGATAAGAATCTTATGAAGTCAACAGCACAACATCAGTCAGAAACTTGTCACTCGGAAATGACAAAGAGAAGCACTCACTAGAGCTATTTCAATAATGACGAAACCTAAAGGGGACGTCCATCTCTCAGCCATCCTGCGTGGTCAGTGACGATGGGCGGGGCCGGGGGAGACTAATTGGATGGAGCTATAGGACGTCCTGAGCGCTCCTCGGCACTTCACTGGCCTCATCATTAGACCGACTGGCTCCTGTGGCCTCCGGCAGAGTGCTGTCTGCATGCACTAATGACCGCTGACTCACTCAGCACGCAGCGCTGCCGCCACATTAGTCCGGCCCAGAATAGACCCAAATAAAGAGAAGAGATGGGATGTTAGGTGCCCCTACAGTCTTGTAAGATATTTTGTAGTGTTTAGTTCAGTTCTTTTCTATTCTCTCTGTTTCTGTGTTGTGTCTGTACAGGAAGTATAGAGCTACGACCAGCAGCCGTTTAGCATAAAGGCTAGAAACATGAGAAAACCGGAAGCTTGGTTCTATGATAAATGGACTGCACTTAATAGTGCGTTTCTAGTCTTTCAACCACTCAAAGCGCTTTACACTACAAGTCATGTCATTCACCCATTCACACACCAATGGCATTGGCCATCAGGAAACTATCAATGTCACACACACACATTTAGGGTTCAGAATATTACCTAAGGACACTTCAACATGCAGGCTAGAGGAGCCGGGATGCAACCACCGACCTCTGATTAGTTCTGATTAGTGCAAAACCTGCTCTACCTCCTGAGACACCCTGTATATATACATGAATATATCTGTAGGAAGGTCAGTGGTTGCGGTAGACATTCTCATTTTTTGACAGACATAGTCTTAAAAATTCCATCATTTAATTTTTTTAATGATGAGACACAGCCTATTTTATTGCATTTAATCTACAGGATTTACAGATTATGGATTTGTAAGGGCACAGAGAGAAAACATGACACTGACCATGCAGCTACTTTCATGTCACCACACCAAGCAGATGAATAATTTTTACCTCCTCCTTACTGCCACTTGCGTCCCCCGTAACGTGACGCTGGCTTGTCTTTCACCCTCCACTGCATCAGTTCCTCTTCTTTTACCTCACTTAACATCAACTCACAATTACTGAGCTTTCTAGAGAAACTTTAGACACTAAGCTGCCGTGACATTTTATGTTAGCTAGGCTATTTAGCAATATAGCTAACAATTCGATGGACAAAATCACCTAGACAACAAGGTCATGGATGTGACGTAAAAGACAAGGCTACTAGACAACAGCTAAATATTATGCACACCAGCCACCAACTGGACAGGGGGTCTACTACAGCTGGTCTGCATGTGGTTATTGACAGTGTTGCATGTGGATTACATAACGGCCACACTTAATCATAACCTGTCAAAATCACAGGCCTTCAGATTTTCATCACTGTTAAAAGAAATTCGTTTTAAAAAATGACCCTTGTTACACAAGATCTGCCTGCCAGCACCTCTAAAGTTCACTAATGAACATGTGATTAGCTCAGTGACTTCCTGGAGTCATAACTGTGAGTTTGCTAGGCAACCAGTGGTGACACTACAAAATCACTACACCTGGCCCAGAAATAGTCCTGCACATAAAAGCTAACAGTTGTTTTTACACTCTGGTTTGTGTCTCGATTAAACAAACAAGATGTAACGTGTTAATTATTGAGCTTCAGAGGTGCCGTGTAGATTGTGTCACAGAGCTAAGTGTTTCTCACTGCTTACAGTCTTTATGCTAAGCTAATCAAACTGGCAACTACTTTTAGGTAATAGTTCTGCGTACAGACATGAGAGTGGTATTGATCTATCAGCAAGAAAACAAATGAGAATATTTCCCAAAATATCTAAACATTTGTTACTGAGCTCACTACATGAAACAATATAGAGCCTGGCTCAGCAGATAGCTACGAGTTAACCAGGCTGTGAAACCCACGTGATAGAAGGACAGAGGATTCCTCTGTGTTCAACTGACCATGGGGGAGTGGGAGGAAGCCAGCGAGAGGGAGGGATGGAGACAGGGTGAGTTTTGTACTGGTGTCCTTCCAATAAGAAGATAGCAATAAATGTCCTCCAGCAACACAACTTCCCCATTTAACAAGTGTTTAGTTCATAATGTAGGTGGGAAAATATTTTGTTTGGATGATGGACAAGACGGTCCTGACAGAAAGAAATGTTCTTAATGTTCACCTGTGGGTGAATGTGTGTGTTTGACGAGAGACAGAGGACACATCTGTTAGGGATTTAGGACAGGGCGATCTCACCATCTGTCAGGAGAGAGAGAGAAAGAGGGGGCGCAAGTGTGAAAGAGACATGGCCTGTCTTAGATACACCAACTGAGTGCAGTATCAGCCAAAAATACTCCTCCTAACAAGTCAATACTGCGTATTGATTACTTCTTCACAGGGCTTATGCAACATCACCACCTCAGTGTACAATTATGGTGAAATCACTGTGTGCAAACAGGGGTTTTCACAGCAACCTGCTTGCCCTGTGGAGACGGTAAAGCAAACTCTCAGTGTGTGCCACAGGGTCCTTAAATCAAACGGCACAATGTGAACTAATGGCCTAGAAAAACGGTGAGAACTGTGCTCGCATAGACCCATATCCTGAGACAGATGCAGGGAGACACAACCATGAGACCATCAACCATGGAAATGACTTCATTCTGCATTCATACATGTAGAAGAGATTCAGAGCAGCATGGAGCTGAGGTGGATCTCCAGTTAAGGAGGGCATAGTGATAGAGTAGAACCAAAGTGTTGGTAAGAGACTTTTGTGCAAGATGCAATCATCTCTAGTCATCTGTGTCCATCCTTCCTCTCCTCACCTGCTTTTCCCTCCTGATGGTGGACCAAGACACCATCACCTCCTCCCCCTCCCTCCTCTCCTCTCCTGAAACCCAACGCAGCACCATTTCCATCGGGACTCTGATGTGAGCTCGGAAACGGCCGCACTTAATCGATAGTGCCAGGTTGCCAAGACAACCTTGATTTCCTGTCGCTGCTTTTGCCGAGCGCCGGTGATTGCGCCGGGTGTCCATTGCACCTGCCGCCCTCTGCTCCTCCTCCTCCTCTTCCACTG
>JAPMOB010223199.1:0-16240 GCA_029875015.1 Lepomis gibbosus | reverse complement strand
CCCCCCCTCAATGTTCCTGTGCTCCAGGGAAGAACATCATAAAATCACATAAGAACACATAAGAACATAAGAACCACAAACATAATTAAGGTTCAGATTCATGTCCTGTTATCGCTCTCCTATGCTGGAGCCTTTATTTTACACTATGCTCTCTCTATGTGATTTTTCCTGTGTTCAAGGGACATGCTCTAATTTTAGTATCAGACGCCACAGGTCTCTACAGTAGCTGTCGTCAGCCTGAAGAGTTAAATTTGCCATATGTGCGCTGTGTGTGTGCTGTGTGTGTACATGTCGAGGGTGCAGGTCAGACACTTGCAAGATTGTCATTAGGCAACTCCAGCAGGCCAGCAATATCTAATGAACTCTGCAGCACGGTATTGTTTCTTCCACTCAGCAGGGAAATCATATTATGGACATCATCTTTGCCATCACCCGCCTCTTTAGGAACATGTGCTCACAGCCTCATCAACACCTTAGGGTCTCTTAGAAAGTCTGAGGGGCTCAAAGATTCAGCATCCATGTCCTTATCTCTACTTTTCTCCCCCGCTGGTGTTATATTTAGATCCTCAGTCAGTGGGTTCACACTGAGAAAAATCAGCCATAAAAAACAGAGTTCAGAGAGGTGTTCAACATTGTGTAACAGCATTGAAGTACGTCTTTTTATAGCAGTTGTGTTGTCCTAATTGCCCACAATGTGTTTTGTTGTTTTTACTGTATAGAGTGAAAGGTTAACTCACACATCCACCTACAGTACCTGCCGTCCACATTATGGGAAAAGCAAGATTGACTCCTACTTGCAAATGGCTTTTTTGACATTGACTGAAATTGTAGAGTTTGGCAGCTTTCCACTAAAACGCAGTTGAGTGTGATATGAAGCATCATCTTTTACATCTTTTCTTTTAAACTGCAGGCAAGAGACACAACACAGCAATACTCTCATTATACTTACAGGGAATTGTATCAATACTCCATTGGGTGTAAAAAATTAATGTCTGATTAAGATGAAGATGAATTAAGAAGTTAACTATAAAGAATAAAAAACCTCAAATGTTAGAGAGAAACCAAAATCATTAAGAGTCACTAATGGCGTGCTATTTTTCTCTGTGAAATTGAAATGAAACTAAATGCCATGTTAAAGACATTCACTCAACACATGCTGTGATGGAAATTATGGAAATTATGTTTTTACAATCAAAGATGGATTGCTGAACTGGCAAAAAGGGCAACTGGCCCCTAAAAGCCGCAGGTTCACTGTGTGTCAGATGGTCGTACATAATTTCAGTAAAAGGCCTAGTGTGTTATATTTAGGAGAATCTATTGACAGAAATGTACTATACATAACTATGTTTTCAGTGGTGTATAAAGACCTTACATAATGAACCGTTATTACCGTTTTTATTACCTGAGAATAAGCCATTTCTATCTACGTACACCGCAGGTCCCCTTACATGTAAATTGCCATTGTGCAACGCCATGTTTATACAGTAGCCCAAATGGACAAACTGCTGGAAGAAGAAGTACAAGAGGTAGAAGAAGAAGAAGGAGGAGGAAGAGGAGGACGAGGTGGACAACGATAACAACAACTGGTTTATTAGAAGTAAGAAGAGATTTTGGAAAAATGGAAGACCACATATCATTTAGCACAAGAGCCAACAGAGCATGTCAACCACCATAGTGTCACCTACACACTTGCAAAATGATGGTTGAGCAGTTGGTTGCAATTTCACCTCTTCAATTTCAACTCACCTCTAGATGCCACTACAACCTACACACTGAACCTTTAAAGGCAGAGTAAGTGATTTGGCAGAAGGATTGTTGACATTTGAACTGAACTGCCAAACAAAGACACCCCTGCCTTCAGTGCTCCCTCAAAAGCTCTGCCCCCAAATTTCAGATCTCTGAGGTTTTGCCTTCGCCCTTGCCTTGTCACGTAACTTTCTTCACTGTTTATACTCTTCAGACCTTTTCCTCTTTCGCTGTTTCTCTCCTTTCCTTCCTTCTTCACAGTGCCAGGAGCCCAGCATATTCGAATGTGGCGGTGTATAGAACTCTCTCCCCCTCACTGCTCCCCCTCCCCCCATCACTCCTATGCAGCACTGACGCCGCTGGTTGCTGATTGACTGGAACAATGTTGCGTGGCACACACAAAACTGACAGCTAGGAGACCATGAGGAAATATTTGTGTGTGTTGGATTACCATCACTTACTATCCCTTTGACTGCAAATTTGTGGTATGCTATAGGTCACAACTGTCGACAGCCTCCATGTGTTCAGCAACTGCTACCATGTAAGTGTATCTGTGTTTATGCCATACCAATGTTTAATAGAAATCACTGTATAATTGCAAGAATCAAATCTTCCCACTTCATTTTAATGTAATGTAATGAGTATTTGATTAAATATGGTAATTCCAGGAGGCTTGATTGATGTATGTATTGTATCTCTCATTTGAAACTCTTAGCTATCATCAGCTCCTTTAGCGACAGACTGCTGCACCCACAGTGCAAGAAGAAGCACTACTGCAGGTCCTTCATTCCAGCTGCTTTCAGAATCTACAAAACAGCAAGACATAATATAGTAAACTGTAGCATCACTGTAACTCATCACTTCATTCTTTTTTCCTCATTCCTGTATTGTGCAATTATACATACACCATCTATATTATTTATCCTAAACTATACTGCTTAATATTTTTGTCCTGTGCAATCGAATTTATGAGTTAATTTTCTACATCGTTCCATTACCTCCTGCCGCAACCTGTACAATGTTCATATCAATCGCATCTGTATATAACAGTGTATATGTATATTCTTATTTTCTCTCTTCCTACTAAATATTGTATTTATCAATTCTATTTTTGTGTGTATCTGGAGCTGATATAACAAGTTTCCAATTGTGGGATCAATAAAGTCTATCTTATCTTATCTTTTCGTAATCAGCTTGTTGTACAGTGTATGCATGTGGCGTTGCTGGGTCTTTGCCAACCTTTTCTCTGGGATATTTCTCTGCATTTGGCACTTTGGGACTGAGAATCACACTAATTAGGAAGCCTTAATCACTGCCTTTCCCCGCCTCTCCCCTCCCACTCTTTTCCCACTCCCACTCTCACCATTCGTTTTCTGTCCGAACCCTCCACTCCAATTTTGCAACCTTTTCGTCCCCCTTTCGTCAGGTCTCTTCTCCCTCTCTCGTTTTGTTTCCAAGTCCGCCAGTGTTGTTTTTAGCTACACATTTTCCTCACCTTTTCCTTTATCTCTGTCTCTCTGTGGGGTTGATGAGTGAGTTATCCCGCTGTAATTAATGTGGGAGAGGAGTGAGGATCAAGGAAGCAGGGAACACACCCCTGGCTTCCTCTGCACAGCAGCAGCGTGTGAAAGCACCTCCATTAATCAGGCCCCTCTAAATGTGTGTGCATGTGTAATAAGCGAGAGTCTGAGAAAGAGAAGAAAAGAGCGAGAAAATTAGATAAAGTGCAAGGAGATAACAGCATTAACTGTATTTGTTTATTAAACAGGGTCTTGCTTTTCTTTTGATCATTGTTCTCTCCTGACCTCCATCTGTCTTTCTCTCCACAGTTTGGCAGAACGGAGGTGATAGATAACACTCTAAACCCTGACTTTGTTCGAAAGTACATCTTGGACTACTTTTTTGAGGAGAAGCAGAGCCTTCGCTTTGACTTGTGAGTGATTTCCTTTGAAGTCACATCTTTGTATAGTCTCTCCTGCACTCTGTCCTCCTTCACTATCAGGGTTTTTCCTTTCCCTGTGTTCTGTGCTGATGGAGACCCCGACAATAGCACTTTTAAGAAACCCCGCCCCTCAACAGCGATTACCAAGTCATATTTGACACAACAGGCCTTTCTTTTCTCCACATATTGAAAGGGTGTGCATGGGACTCTCAGTAAGAGCAACATATCAAGAATTTGGAGAGGGTTGTCCCATTTTTTATTCTTTACAAAACCAAAAACACAAGTGCAAAAGTGTGGTTTCAACATATTGTGCTGCATCATACACCACAGCAGCATTAAGGCTGTCTTGCGGGTCATTAGCTAGGTTTTGTTACATCCACTCTGTGGGGACCAAATGCTAATATATCACTTTACAGAAACAGTAGTGGCTCTGTCCTACTCTTTATTTGCTTGGGAAAGTTTGCACTCCAGCAACGCATAGCAAAGCTTGAGTTAGAGAGAGTTAAATTTTCTACACTTATTCCTCTTTAAATCTTTTTCTCTTTCAAAATGAAGCATACCGTACGAACACTAAAGCATAAATCTAACCTCTGTGTTACTTGTCCAATTATATTTTTCTTAGATATGCATTGAAACCATCCAGTAAGTTTATGTAAGAACAAACATTTTAAGTTACATTTTTATTCATAATACTGTGCTATAATACCATGCCTAACTAGCTATACTCTGCAAAATAGCTCCTTAATTTTCATTTCTTCTACATGGATCACCAACTTGGAGGGTGCTATCTTTTTTCCTGGGACATGTAGATTTAGCCTTAGCCTTTTAGTACGATTTCTTGTATGTAGCAATCATGCACGTATTTCAGAGGCCTTTATGGATGGTCTCATTTTAAAAAACATGTCAGCTCAACTAATTAACAGTAACTAGGTAAATTGACATGTGGCCCCCTTTGTTAACATCAAGCCTATAACGCTGCATACAAATGTTAAGGTTAAAGTTTCTAAGTGAACAGTCAGTTGACCTCAGGATTAGTTTTGTGAAATATAGGTGATTTTCATATTCATTAGAACCATTCACCGTTTTAATCAAGCAGTGTCTTTTGCTTTCTCTCATTGATGACTTATCAGTCCAATTACAGTACATTGTCTCCTGACATGAGCGTGATATTTTTCAAAACATATATTTTAATTAATTGGTTGGTTAATTGCCAGCTTTTTACGGGCCCGACACACAAAGGACTCTACTTAAGCACTTTGTGAAGCTTTTCCACAGACACAAATAATCTCCATTTGAAATCACATAAGCAAGAATTTCCTCAAAGCTCCTTCAACAGAATGACCATTAGCAAAACTTGCCATTATATCCTCTACAGCTATGCCACCACACATATAAAAATTGAGGCAATTTGGCAACACTATATCATTTGATCTTTTTTGATCAATAGTGAGAGAAACTGTAGTGTGTGCAGTCTATTAGCAAAATTTTCTCATGTGCCTTTACACATAATATTAGTTCTTTTTTGTCTACATGTGCCTGATTTAATCTCAGGGCGTACAGGATCTATCGTTTCATCAGATGTTTAATCTATGCTCTATTTCCCTCACTTTCATAGCGTTATATTCACATGCAAATCAGACCAGGCTCACAACTCATTATAATCGAAGAGGAGAATAGGTCTTGTTGAACCCTTCCTTCTGTCCCACATAAAGTAACATCTGAAAAGATACTACGATCCTGTCTTTTTATCTTGGCTCATTCTGAATTTTACACATTTGATGTCTTTTTTGATCTTTCATGATGTGCACCCAGCTCTTTCTTTGAGCAAATAACACTACTTTCTTTTATTCTGATTTCCTTCTTTCCTCTTTTCTGTTTCTGTAATTCATACCCTCTCCCTTCGCTAGACCTTCAAGACACACTGTGTCTTTAAACTTACAAACATCTAAAAATCTAGAAATGAGATAAGTGTGGTGTTCTGATAGATTTTTTTCTTTTGCTCCCAGTGATGACAGATCACCAGGGTGTGTTTTAAATCTTGCCTTTAAGACCGTATCAATCACAATTTCCCGACTTAGATAAGAGTATCCTCTACAGATCTTAAAGTACTACGCTGCTTTCATTTTGTTTCCTTTCAGGTATGATGTTGACTCCAAAAGTCCAGACCTGTCCAAACATGTGAGTGCATATATGCTGACCTTGAACCACAGATAAATGGAGGACAGTCTTGAGTAAAATCTAAATTATTGGCTTGAATGGCTCTGAAAATGAAAAAGTAAAAATTGCTTGGTGGAAGATGGTGTGCAGAGTGATTTGAGACTAAACTCTTTTTATCAGTGGTCTAATGTGGTAATGTTTATGTTTTCCTGTTTCTGTATATTTTAATTCAGTGTTGCCTGCTGCACGTTTTCTCTATGATGAAATAAAGCAAACCCTTTTATTGCCTGATCACAGAAGTATCCAAATACAAATGTTTATTTTTCTCCTTATTCAGTGTCTTTGTTTTTAGACTTTAACATGGTTATCCATGCTGTAATTGTGATCTAAATATTTCATTTCTATTTCTACATATCTGTGATTGAGTCTTAATTTGTATCTGTTCTCGTAGTGGTACCGCAGTAATAGACATTGTGCAATAACTTGCTATACAGCCATGTAGAAAAGCTTTGATTGTGCGATGCTTTTATCCGTTGGTTTCCATTTTATGCAATACATTGCATTGCATTTTTGTTTGACTAGTAAAATAGATACATTGGGGTTTTTTTATCCATGATTCTGGAAACTATGGTGACAGAAAGCATTGATAAAAGTTGAAAATAATCAGTTTTGATGATTATTGGATGTATTTGGGTGGCCAGAGTTTGCATTTTTTCATCACTAGCTTTAATCCCACCTGTGTACTCGGGGTTTTAGTTCAGCATGTTGTCTTTTCCACTCTCACTTTGCCATCTTGAGCAGTGCTAGGAGTGCTAGGTATTTGGTATAGCGTTGTGTCTTGGTATATGATGTGCTCTGTTGTTATTGTCAATGTTGTTGTTGTTGTTGTTGTTATTGTTGTTGTTGCTGCTGCCGCCCAACCTTTCTGGAAGCCTGCAGAACTCAACGTAGGTCCCAGCATCTCTATCACTTCTGACACTGCATGGCTGCTGTCTTACATTCATTATCCTTTTCTCAGGAGGAAGGGTGGTGTCACTGATCAGAACCAAAGATTGAGAGCCAAGCCAACCTCTCTGTGCAGCTCTTAACCACTGTTGCAGTCTCAAACGGCTCCACAATGGCCACAATGTGGAAATAAATAAATTGTGTCTTTCAGCAGTTTTTGAAACAAAATGAAGGTGGTGAGACTTTTCAGGGTCTTCCTTATAACAACGAGTGGAATTAGTGGGCATAACACTGGAGAATCACTGAAATGAAACACTCTACAGCCTGATGTTGAATTATTTAGTGTGCACTGTCTGCCAAGGCAAAAGTTAAGAAATCCTTAGATTGGATACTTAAAAAAAAGACTGTTAAAGCAAAACACATCATATGTTTTTTTTTATATTAAATCAGTCCTGTCTTAATGCACCAAATTAATGCTGGGTGATACTATGAGACTTTGTCTGACATGATTATGCCTAAAATTTTGTCAGTGTGTCTCTAAAAATGTTCTACTTTATTGCCCTAAGCTGTTGGGTTTCTTCATTGTTCACGGTGCTTTAAATCCCTCCATCGTTTGTTATGTTGTCATTTGTTATCCTCCAACATTCATTAAACCAGTGGTTCCCAACAGGTGGGTTGAGATCCACAAGTGGGGTCCGTTCCAAGTGGGTTGCAATTAATGATTATTAAACTATTTCAGAGTTATTATTTTTATTTTTGTGAAAAAAAAATGTTAAGGTCTCACATAGACATTCTTCCTCCTGACTCGTCACATATGGCTACTTGGTAAAGTTGCTTTTTTAACGCCCCTTTTGTGTCGTTTTTGGATGTGCAGGACTCTGCAGTCAAGTCAGCAACAATAGTGGTTAACATTGTAAAACATTGTGGCACCCAAACTACTTAGTGAGGTTTAGAAAAACGGTATGGTTTGGTATTAAATAAATATGTCACTTGCGTTACATGAGCCTATATGTGACGACTTGGGAGATTCACACTGGTTAGCTGTCGCCTCACAGCAGGAAACTGCTTTTAATTCCAACCAGCTTGGAATGGATGGATGAAAATAAACTGAATGGGTGTTAAAGTTGGTCTACCGTACATGTGGACCGTGGCCTGATGTCTAAGCAAAAATTGAAACCATGACCAGTTGGGAACCCTTGCATACACAGCCATCGTGGTCACGGCAGCATTTTTAGTTCAACTAAATTTGCTTTACACTTCACACCAAAACTGGTTGTGATGTCACATCCTCAAGCAGAGCATAGCAATGGTGTCTTTAAGCAAAGAGAGAGCACTATTTCCTTTTCACAGCTGACGGCAAGCCCTCAAGTGTCGCACTGTGCTTGTCTGCAAGCATAGTATAAAATGGGTTCATGTGACAATGCTACAGTCAATAACTTATTCTTTTTTTTTTAACCAAAAGATGTTAAAACCACCTTTTTTTCTGACCTGCATTGAAGGAACATGAATCTCATTTGCATGGGTTCCAGTGGTACAGTAGTACAGGCTGGAATATTCCTGAGATTATTCCTAACTATACTATGCTCTGATTTGTTGTCTTTCCACTTCACATATGTCAACCTGTCCTTCTTTCCTTCCTTCTTTCTTTCCTTCCTATATAGGACTTTTTGGGTCAGATGTTCTGTACTCTTGGGGAGATTGTTGGATCACCAGCCAGCAGACTGGAGAAACCTCTGGGGTAAGTAAGAGATGAATTTTAATACCCCTGACTCCAAATGTGATTGACAAAAAAAAAACTGAGAGGAACTGAGATAGAGGCACCAGAGAGAGTGTGAGTGCTACAAAGGGCAATGGCAGGAGGATGAGGTGGGGGGAGGAAGAGGAGACACATTGGTGATTTAGCAAAACATGAGAGGAAAAGACATTGATCAGACAAAAGGAGGAGAGGAAGGGAGGGGAGACAACACATCCTACAGATGTTTTCCACAGAACAATTATTGTCATTAAAGCAAAGGGTGAAGCGAGGAGAAAATTACCCAAATTACTGCTCGTCTCTTCAACTTGTGCTCTCACAGTGGCTGAGAAAAATGCAATGTTAATGGGGTATCCTGTAATCTGTCTTTATATCTATCATCCATCATCATCATCAGTCATCATCAGGCTGGGCTCTTGTGTAATTCAGGTGAAGTCGTTTAAATGTTGCAATAAGTGAGATTGCGGGTTCTTAGCTGTGCATATGTTACCTTGGAGAACATTAAGGAGGTAAGATTTGAAAAAGGATATACATCGTATGAGATGTTAGTTCCACAAACTGGTACTGGTGAACATTTGAGCAAAAGTGTACAATATCTTTGCTACAGTTTTACCTATTGATCTGTTTGACTAATTTGTAGTATTGTACATTAATTACTGCAAGTGTTTAACATATAATACTTACAGTTTAGATAGAGGATAGTGGCCCTCATTCACCAAGTTATTATATAATCAAAGGATGATTCCTGTTTGCACAACTTGAAACTTCATTCCTAGTGGATATTTATCATTTCTATATACTGCAACCCCCAGATCATAAATAATATGTTTACTGATAGATATCCAATGCAAAAACTGTAAGAATTTGCATCAGCAATACACATGGGAAAACATATAGAGAGGAGATTTTATGCTTAGATACTGATTGCTTTAAGCAAGTGTGTATGGCTACAAGGAACTAATTGCAGATGCTTGCAGAGGAGCCAATATGCACCTATTTAATCCAAAATCTAAACTACACCGTGTGTAACTGTGGTCCTGTATAAAACCATGTAGAAAAGTGGCCTTGTTTTTATCATTGTGTTTTTTCTTTTCTCAACCCATAAAAGAACAAGTAATTCTTTAAATTTGTGTGATTTAGAATTTTTCTAAAAATCTGGACATTCATGATTTTAATTGGTTGCTCGTATTTGTGACAGGTTTCCTTTTTCTGGGCTTTTCCTCTGTTTCGATAACATATTAATGTTTCGTTGACAGACATGTTGGCAAATGATGCATACCAAAAATGTCTCTCCCTAAAGCACACCCCTGATGATGACACAGTTGCAAAACATTTTCTGACACCCTGTGTGTGTGTGTGTGTGTGTGTGTGTGTGTGTGCTTTGTACAACTGATGTTGCTTACTTAAGGCCAACTTAAGAGTGCAAATATAAGTGTGCCTTAAGCCTCTATATCGAGAGCATAAGCCTTAATAATGTTATTACAAGTTCAGTGTCAAGCCATTTATTTGAGAATGAAGAATTTATATGGCATGGTTAGAAAAGGAAATAAAACTCTTGCCAAATTATTTATTTTTAATTTGAGACGCTGCAGCTGAGAGATAACTCAACTGCTTGCCAAATGTTATTCTTATGGCAGCCTTTAATCTTTCTTTAAAGGCTGCACAAATAAAGCTCTCTTCATGGTGCAAACCTCTGCAACAAAAAATGCCATTATTTCCAAAATATGGTGCATGTAGGGCAAGGCTTCCTTTTGAAATGGTCAACAGCTACCAAGCCAGCAAAACTCATGCAAGACAGTACATCGTTGATTAATTTCACATGGTCTTCATTTCATGGCTCTTAATGAGTTATTATAGAATGTAATATGTTTATTTTGAGTGAACTGACACAGTTTCACTGTCAGATATGAACCCCCGCTGTGATTATGTCCAGGAGTTTATGTGAAGCTTTTCAAGATATGCTGGAGAGGTTTTGCAGTGGCTTTGTTTTCGTTAAGTGAGAGTCACTGAGGTGGAGGAGCAGCAAGAAACACACAGAGGCCCGCTGAGCACCCTTATACACGCGCGCACACACACACACACACACACACACACACACACACACACACAGACAAAGTGATGCATTGCCGTGGTAGATAGTATGCTACCCAGTGGAGTTTGTTTCCGTGGAAATGAAGAGTGATTCATATTTCATTGCTGGGAAATGTCAAGACATTTGTCTAAGCTGTGATTTGTTGCCAATGGAAGAATGTTTCAGAGCATGTGCTTGTCTCAACAAGTCCTCTGCTTCTCTTTTTTTACCTGCACACACAACATTTTTTGTATAGCACTGAGCTATTGAGCTATCTGTCTTTCTGACTGTCCCCTCCTACCTAAAAGTATGCATTAAATCATAAAAACATAACAACCTTGACTTGTTAACTTGGCCATGATAATCTTGGTACCTTCTGCATATTATACACACACACACACACACACAACCGTACACACAGTCCCATTCAGAGCTATACACATTTTATTAATTGATTTCATAAACCTGTTTCTTGGTTAAATGGCATTTGAATGCACAACAGTGTGTTTTATTCTTTTTTCCCTGTTCTTTTCTCTGGCTAATTGTAATGGCTTTAATCTTCCTGAAATTAGTGCTTGTTTAATTAGGCAGCAGCCGTTGTGATTTTCATTATGGTAAAAAAAGGCCCTGGAAGGTAAAGAGAGAAAGAGGAGGGAGGCTGACATCAATGGCCATTCGGAGAGTGGTTGTGAGCTTGAGTCGCACAGGCATCCAGATAGAGACAGAAATACATACAACAATGAATAATTGCTGTGTCGGATTTTACTCAGAAGCATAACACAAGTCACCAGGACAGAGGCAAAAAGAAGCATTAGAGTAGAAGTGAAGAAGAAGGTAGACAATATTCAATGAAAATGTCTAACATGAATGCAGGACACCTTTGTGAGATATTCAAACACAGGAACTATTAATCTTCGGTGAAATATGCACACAACAAATGGATAAACTGTAGTTGAGCTTATCGCACACATAAGTGACCCTTAGTGGTTTTATTCACGTGCTGTTTTTGAATGTGCAGAATACTAAAGAGTTTTCCTCCACCTTGTGGGGTGTTCTGAGGGGTCTCGATGTCAGGAGAGGCATCCGTGTTGATTGATTTTGCAGCTACTTGTTCATTTGTGCATTCTGGTATCACAGTCTCGAGAAGGCTGAATTGTATTGTAAGGCAAAGAGTAATTAACATTGACTAGTAATGAAGGTATCAGATTATGTGGCGGCAAAGGCTCTTGTAAGTCTTTGTTTACTGCACTGTATTATTTACAGATTTCCTTTGAGGACACACAAGCACACAGGAAACACACACAGAACCATACAAACACAGGCACCCGCGTCAGCTGTGTGTGTGTGTGTATACATGACTATGAAAGCAGAATGCTGTATGTGCAGCCATACTCACAGTCATCTCCTGTCATAAAGTTATGAATAGCAAATCATTCTCCCTTTGGATCATCATCACAAGTTGGGATTTTCAGATACTCAGAAACATAAAGACTGCAAAGCTATTGTAGGACAACTTCATGAGCTGCTTGCCCACGAGCAGAGTGCCTGGAGTGAACAGGAACACAGAGAATGAGTCAATTATAGCAACACTTGCAATACAGATTTATAAGTTAAACAAATGTGTCGTCATGTGGAGAGGGGATTTGTGAAACTGATTAAAGCCTCATTCCATGGAGCACTGATTTACTCATTCATTTTAGTCCTACAAGTGCTGCTGCAGGAACTTCCTTGTGTGTGTTTATATCCCACAAGATGCTGCATGAGCCTGATTTTATCTTAATGGTCACAGAGAAAATCCACATTGATTTCATAAAAAGGGCCCCAAACAAACCTTTACTGGGACACAACTGTTATTGTGTTCAATGCATTAGACATTATGTAGCACAGGCACTTAAATGTCCAGCCGAGCAGTTCGTCTGTGACTGTCAACAATGTCTGTAAGGTTTCCTTGGCAACATCAGCTACCTTCTCATTCACAGGTGTAAAGCAATCATAATGAACTGCCATTAGTTTCATGTAGAGTGTTTGTTAGATTGGAAAACCATGTTGAGTTGACCTTACTTGACCCTGATCAGTAATACACTTTATCTTAACTTTAAAATATAAATGTACTTCCTTCTGATTCCCACTAAAAGACAACAGATCAACATAGACCTTTTTCAAATATTTTTCCATGTCACAGCATAAAAAAGCAGAGGTGTAATATCACTATAATTATTATTATTTATTATTAGGTGTTCCAGTTTCAGGGTATTGTGCGTGCTTGTCTAACTGAAAGGCTAAGCGGGTGACATAAATGGAACTGAGCCATAATTAATGTTATTACTGTTTTTCCTGCTGTGACAAAGTCAAATGTCTAATGATAACATGATGCATTTTTCTCTAACCTGATGCAGCATGTGACTTCTTCACGTCCTAAAATATTAATTAATCTAATTGATAGTGTCTGTGTAAGAGAGAGAGAGAGAAAGAGAGAGAGAGAAATAGAAAGAAAGAAACAGAGCAATAGCGCTTCCGCCAAACAAGACATTTGTTTCATCTGAACATCAAAGGCGCTCTGCTCTTTTATGATAGCTTCAGATTTTACAGTCCTCTCTTGCCATGGGCCTCAGATGCATATTTTATTAAAGAGATTAAAATTCTCTTGTCATTTATATTTACATAGAGAAATGATTTAAACTGACGTCTACAGTGACGAAGCTAGTTGCACATGTGTCATTTGCTCTTTAATATTTCTGAAAAAATGGGGGAAAAGTGAATTTCCAACACAAACAGGCTTTTTTAAAAACTGAACGTGCAGTGAAAATGTGTGCGCCTCACACATACTTTTTAGTTCTCTTAGTAAGAGATGTAATATGCAAAATTATTCTTTCAGTTGCAAATTGTGTTTTTTCTTCATCTGCACTATAGTATGCCAAACCATTTCTAAACTTTTAATTCATTGCTTTTATGTGCTTAATTTATTTCTCAATTATTTTCAAATTAGCCTGTTTTAAGGGTTCTCATTTGGACCCCATTATATCTCTTTTCTTTTCATCTTCATCTTTTATTTTTAAACATTTGTGGATGATTGAGAAATCCCTACTGATGATGGTTTACAGATGCACGTGTTATGAAGTAATTACTGTATGGTTTTTACAGCTAATAGTCACAGCTGTGCATAACCGTATGCATAAGGATGGATGGTAAGGAGTTGTTTGTGGCCTTTGCCAATCAAATGAATACAGTGGGTAAAAATGCGTTAACAAGGGCATCACTTTGTACTGAAATGTGGTGGTGGCAAACAAAGTCTACAATCATCAAAGCGTTATCAAAGCATAATTCTGCCTTTGTGTTGGTTCAAGACTAAAACTATAATGGCCCGTGGCATTTGTGATTGGAATGAGGAGGTTTTGTCTCTTCTTTACGTGAAGAGTTAACACTTTTTCATTTCTCTTAAAAACTTTGAGAGGTTGTTGTTGAAATGCTAGTAAGTAAGCCTAGTGTATGTGTGTATTTGTGTTTGTGTGTGTGTTGAGACGACACCATTTTCCTTCACTTAGAGTAAGCAGCAGTTCACTGTGAGAGGGAAGTATGGCTCATTTTCTTACCATAAGAAGTACGGCTTAGAATTATCTAAACATCCCACAAGCTAATTTGGATGCTGCTGCTGTTCTGTTTAGTTTGACTGCAAAACAAAATGTTTACACAAGTGAGAAATTAATTGTGCGAAGGATCCCTAAGTTTTTTTGCTGTGAAAAAATGCCTTTCAATGTGGAGAAAAAGCAAATTTTACAGTTAATTGCAGGTTTGCGGTGCAGACGATGGAAAAAAGGTCTGAATGCAGTTTGATTACTAGCTAATTTCCATGCTTAATTTAAAGTTACCTTCAGTACCTGCACAACACCAGCATGTTAGCTTGCTGACATTAACATTTAGCTCAAAGTACAGCTGTGCCTACATTCAGCCTCATAGTGACGTCAGCATGGTTCTTAGTCTTGTTATTTAACTGGTGCATTTTGATGTGTAGAAGAAATTGATGTAAAATATGGATAACTCTTCAAGAATCTTGTCCAGTGCCTGCAGAGGACAAGCATGTGCTTAGATTTGAAATAGTTTTCATCCAAAGCCCACAGAGCAACTCCACTGCAGCAGATGGGGGTTAAATGGCTCACTCAGGGGCACACTAATGGTAGACGGGCAGCCAGAGGACAATTATTGTCATTTCACTTCCGTTTTTCCTCACTGCATCACTCAAACTAAAACACTAAGCCTGCATGTTTGCTTTTCCCTAACCTGGCTGCTGCCATCTACAGTCAACCACTCCAGCATGTTGTAGCGTTTTACCACTTTAAATTGATGCTTTTTGCATTCCTACTGGAATGATATTGAAATACCCACTAATTAATTGCTTAAATGTTTTATCCAAGGCCATGTGTTTCGCATTATTTATACAGAATCGTAAGGTAATTGCATATTGAAGAATATATTGAAGAACGAATGCGGAGTACCATGTTATTAGGGATCATGGAGGAGAGGGAGATGCAAAGAAGTTGAATTAGTGCTATAAAGAAGGAAAGTATAGGAGATGAGAGGAAAGTGAACCCATGATTAAAAGCACAGTGCAGACATCAGAAAGATGTTAGGAGGGGGCGATGACAAGAAGGTGTTTCAACATGCTTGGCCTTTTAGCGTTCCAATATTCCCTGAATGTCAGTGTAGATTACTGTAGCAAGATGAAAGGAATTTTTTTGTGAATGAGAGCATGTGTATAGAGGCAGGATACAGGTACAATGACAAAAGCAATCCTGACACCATAGCCTCCCCTGTCTCCAACAGATGGTCCCCGGCACTCCCGGATGAAGTGACAGATGTCGTAGGATATCCGCAACCGTAAGAACCCTTGAGATGGGATATTATTGTATTCACAGAGTGTATTGGGATTAAGGCTGTCAACTGTTATATAGCTGTTATAGATAGCTCAGTACTGCACTTTCAGAGATTAGAGGTCATTGTTAAACTGTGTATTTGTTCTGTTGACAAGTTATTGACAATAAATTATTTAATGGATGTGTTGCAGTGGGAATCAAAGACAAGGGTCTAATCCACTGCACCATCGCAACCGCTCTATAATTATTATTTTGTATTCATTTTTACCAAACTTCAACAGCTAAATATGCAACATGAAATAATTGAGTCTATAACTAAATATTATAACTACTAACTTTCAAATTAGTTCAGTTGAAGTTAATAGATGATTTTTAATGAATAAGAGAGCAGCAAAGGTCGCTGCCTGTTTAAGACCTGGTGGCCTGACTGTTAAAGAAACACTTATATTCTTCAGGAAACTCAAACAGCTGATCAGTCTCTGTCTGTTGATAAACTGTAGGAAAAAGTTTGACATTTCAACTCTAGCAGCGGGTGTGTGAGTGAGACGATAACGGCCGCGACACTTTAATGGGATCTCGCCAGTCACACAGAAGACATTGCCATGGTTACCTTGCGGAGCGCTTGTTTGCCTGTCTGTTGATGAGGAGCGCGGAGTGACCCGTGTGAAAAGGCCTTAAATAGCCTAAACCCTGTCACAACCATTCACAAGAAATTAATTAATAACGTGCCAAAACCTTTAACATAAGGACGACTTAAA
>JAPMOB010223193.1:0-25907 GCA_029875015.1 Lepomis gibbosus | reverse complement strand
GTATCCAAGGGTTTCGTTCTTTCCTGCTAATAAATCACAGAAAGCAAGTATAGGTTGTCAGTATGAATCTGAGAATATCTGATATTTTAGGAGCAAAAGGCTTCTTTTTCAGTATCAGCTTTGTTCTTGTGGGGACACTTGCTGTGAGCTGAACCGTCTCAGTGTGTGTATGTGCCAGGTACTAATTTGGCTTTGTCGTCTCTTCAGGGGCCCCTCTTTCAAGACATAGAAATGTACTGGCGTCAGGGGGGCCCTGTGGCAGGACCTGGCGCTGAACAATAGCTTCAGCGCTAATTTTTGCTCTGGTCCACTGGCTGAGGAAAGCATTTATGTCTAATCAAAGAAAAACAATTGTGACTGTTGTATATAGATGCAACTGATGTTAAGCCAAAAGACAGCAAGCACTTAATTCACAGACTGTTTTCATGTAGCAGTCAGGATAATCCATTACACAGAGAGTGAAAACACTGACTTGGTGATCTAGAACAAATGGGTAATATTGGGTATTATATCAGCAAATGTATAGATTGTCTAAGCACTGTTTACATGACTTTGAGACAGAAGGCAGGCAGAAACATTCAGTCATGGTGCATGCATGTGGAAATGACACAGCAGTTGAGGTTTAAAAAAAACATGATGTTGCCAAATGTCTGTCTTAGCAGATTAGAGCTCCAGCACGTGTGGTGCGCTAAGAAGAGAAGAAGATGGGAAGTTATGACAATTACCCCAAATGACCTCAGCTAACACATGGACCAGTAAACTTATTTGTGTGGATCCGTTGCATGTTCTTTGTTTCCAGTTCATGCTGTATGTAGGTTAAGCTTCTTGTTGAGCGATTATTTTGGAAAGGGTTTTTCTTTCTTACCAGTCGGCCTAAACCCTTCTGCTCCATACATGTTGTCATCCCAGAGTTTGTTATTCAGATAGAAGAGCTTCCCTTGGTTGGTTATTTGTTATATAACAATGAATAACAATCAAATCAATATCTCATTTTTTAATTGAAGGCTGGGAGCTGACAATTGAATAGTATGAATTTAAAGCAAACATACTGTATACAAAAGGATTAAGATTTGAGTCTGGAAACGATTCACTGAGAATTGAATGAGCTCAACAGCAAAAAGCCAGATCTTTGATTTAAGGGGAATATTTGGACTTGTGGATGATGTGATTCATTGCTTCTCGAAAAATTTGTGATTTATTAATTGATTCATGTGTCAGATGATTTCATGACGATGTTTCTGTGAAGAAGCAAACTGTTAATCATCTATTGGGCAGCCCACATTTCCCAACACCGCCATAAACCTTGCCATAACCATTTTGTGCTTCTTAAGAGGATCAATTAATTGGCAACTATTTTGATAATTTATTAATTGTTTAGCCTAAGCCATTTTAAAAACATAAATATTGTGGTTTTCAGAAGTATTTGCTGCTTTTTGTGGGTTTATTGCTGATAATATTGTTGATGTTTTATAGTCTAAACAATACATAGAGAAAATAATAGGCAGATTAGTCCATAATAAAATCCCTAGAAGACAGTGCCTCTGTGTGGTATTCATGGGATTGCACCGATTTGTTCACATGAAAAGTGACTGAAATAGTCAAGAACAAAAAAAGCTAGTTAGAGAGAAAAGTTATAACCCTGGCTCTTTGCACAGTTGGCCAATCATGACACAAAGTGAGTGTCAGATTGTTGGTTTCTAAAAGACAGAACTTGTCAGATAAAGCCCCTCGATTCCGACATCAGAACGTTGTGATGGGAGGGGTTTCCGAAGCTCTTCAGCCATCTGACAAGCACTTCTGATGAAGCATACTAGCAGCTCAAAGGGTGGCAGGTGGGACTTAGAACTAATGTCTGTTTTTACGAGTGGACCAATACTATCCTGCACTGATGTCTCATTATAGCAGACAGTGACAACTGGCTAGCTAGTCGTTCCTGCTGTCTGTCTCTGCTCAGTAGTTTTCTGGTCGCAGGGTTCTGCTCCAAAAGTGGCTCCAGTCTAAACAAGCTGGCATTCCTGCTGCCACGGACTTGAGCTACAGGCCATGTCCGCATTTAACTCTCCCTCTGGGCGTCAGATTATATAACGTCACCCACTGGTTCTCTGTAGTCGACACCAACACGCATGGATGCACACATATGTGTAGAAACACATAAACAAATACACATAAGGACTGTAGTCCTCTGTGCAGGCACAAATGCAGCAATGTGACACAGGTCAAATACAACATCCAGAAGAGAAAAGCAAAGCTCAGTGTGTTGTCACAAGGCAGAGACAAATAAGATAAATACAGAAGTAACTGCCTTAAATATGATACATCACTATTATCTAGCATGTATCATTTTAGTCTTGCAGATTCTTGCTCTGACTAATACTAAGGCTGAATTAAATTGGACGATAATGACATACACAATTTATGTAGCTCCAACTGGGGAAAAAATAATGATATAAACTTAATTGGACGACGGTGGGTGTTTGGAAGACAGGAAACTATCTTAAAGAGGAGGTATTATGCTCATTTTCAGGTTCGAAATCTTATTCAGGGGTTGTGCCAGAACTTGTTTAAAAGGTTTAATTTTCAAAAAACACCATATTTTTTGTCATACTGCACATTGCTGCAAGCTCCTCTTTTCACCTTGTGTGTTAAATGCTTCGTTTTAGCTATAGAGTGATACATCTTGCCTCTACATGATATTTGTTGGGAGTTGCACATGCGCAGTTCATGGTTAAGGACTACTAGCCCACCAGAAGCAGAGAAGGGCGCTTCAGTGAGAAGCTGGCAAACACTGCTTCGGTTCAGCTGTATGTCCCCTTACCAGCTTAGGAACATGGACTGGAGCAAGAGTTTCAGAGTGGTGAGATATTAATCTGTAACAAAAGTATCTTTCATCCATAAAGTTTTAACTGAGCTCTGTCTCTACATCACAGTAGCAACTTTATGTCCATCGAATGCCTGGAGGGTAGCTAATGTTTGGAAGGGAGAAGAGAGGTGTGTTCTGCAGCTCAGTGTTTTTCCACCAGCATTTTTGAGAGCGTGTCGGACTCGGCGCTTGGTGAGCGTTATATGATAGGCATTTTGATTTCATCCATTTGCCGTCTTGGGATGAATTGGGAAACGGCTGGACTACAAACAAAGCTGTTTTAAGGCAGCTCAGAGCAGTGTTTTCTGTGGGAGATGGGAACTGCCTTTGTGGTGGACTTTGGGCTTTTTCACTTTGCAAACCTGTTACATGCACAAAAAAGAGATATAACTCAATAAAGGAGAGGGAAAAAGCATAATAACACCTCTTTAACACTTAATTGGGGCTCCTGATATGAACACTGCAGTAGATTGGCTTAATTTTGTGTTGATTGAACTGTGAGTGCAGTGGAGAAAGACGTGACAACACAACCAAAGCTTAGCTGCTAGCTTGTGTCAGCTGTTTGAATCTTCATCTTTTGCGTTACAAACAAATCCACACAAACAAACCTAATGATTGGTTGCTGTTAAACGTCTGCATGCTCAGTGTTTGTGTCAGTACCTTTGCAGATCTCTATCTGCAATATATACAAAGTGCAAAATCATGGACCATAACAAACTTCATCCTTCGTAGACATGGAAGTGAGTTGAACGTTTGCAGTTGGGTCAAAAATCTCATTTATTATTGTCATTTGTCTGTGCATTCCATGAAGCCAGTTTTGATATTATGATATTAAATATTTTTGTGCAATTTATTTTGCCATGGTAGACCTGTTTAAACCTACTGTACAAGGTTGAAACGCACTTCAACAAACAAAAGATACAGTCTGAGATATGAAAGTATTTAAAAATTGCACAGTTTCCTTTTAACGGCTGCATTAATTTCACCTCAAATACCCTGACTTGCTCTTAGACATCTGTCCAGATGGTTGGAGAGTGTGAGCCGGGGGAACAAAACAGATCATTGGCTGGTCGAGTTCTGGCTGGAACGGGTTTAGGGCCAGAGGTTCAGAGGCTAGCAGGCCAGCTGAGCACAATGAGGTCACAATGCCAGGGAGAGCACAGCAATAGAGATTTGAAAGAGGCACTCATTCCCTCCCTATGAAACACTGACTGACACCACATGGCATGAATATCTAGCTATGTTGTGCATTTGTTCTAAAATGAGACATCAGACATTTGAAAAAGTACAAGTCACTTAGGTATACTTACTACTGTATAGATACAATTGACCATCCCTATTTATGTACCCCGCTGTCAGCTGGATTGGCTCCAGCCCCCCCTGCAACCCTGTACACAGAATAAGTGGTCGACGAGAGTGAGAGACTAATGCTATTTATAGAATACTGTTTTATCAAAAACTACTTTAGCAAACAGGAGACACCGGTTAACACAAGTGTAGAAAGCTGTTTATTCAAAAATATTTCCTGAACAATTGAAGTATTAGGTTTCATAACTGAGTAAGGACATTTTCAGTTTCACCCCTACTCACTTTAAAAAATGTCACTTGGGGATCTTAAACTGAATATCACAATAGAATGAAAAGATGTTGCAGCCTCTCTCTACCAGTCCACCTGCTTTAAATAGTCTGCCGCTTTCACAAGGTTGCAAAAGGCCACCATTGCCACATGTCATCACTAGTAAACTAAGGCATCTCTGTTACAAAAACAAGGCTCTGCCAATGTACTTCTGCATAAAGTTGCACAAAGAAATATGTGAAAATATTTTAGTTGCTAAATGTAGTAGATAGAGATGAAACAGTGTGAACATTTCACATCACTATTATAGTGACCATTATTAGACCACTGTTGTCAGCATTATCGGGGTTATGTGCTGAAAACACATACGTTTTATATAGAAAACTACAAAAACAATTTGCAGCATTATGCACATTTTGTTTGCATAAACATTAAAATAATAGCCAATATTTTATGTAAACATATGAAAACCATATCAAATGTGCATTAAGATTAAATATGTTATAAAGTTATAAGTGTATGCAATGACCCTGTGCACAATTTCCATAAATACAAATGAATCTTAATGTCACAGTGATACAGAGGAGTCTTGTACAGGGGTCTACTGCGTTTCTCCTGCTGGAACATTTTACAACCAATTCAACAACTGCCAGATTTTAAATAAACAATATATGCTGCATGAGTACCTAATGTATTATCATGTGCAATGAGCGAACAGTCTGCAGACACACAACGCACACAGGAGCAGAACAACGTTTTTGTTGTTTTTACAAGAGAAGGAAACACTGACACCTTCGGTGTACAAGCTATTAGCAAGTTAGACAGACAAACCATAGCATGTTCCCTCATTCTGAGGTTCCCTGATCATGCGTTGAGCTACAAGTTAACTTATCTAGCATTTGCTTTAAAGTAAGATGGCCACCATTCGCTGCGAAGATTGAAGATTCCCTCTACAGTTCTATAAAAACCAAAATACGACCAGATTTCAGACTTTGTCCTTGGAGGACTAGGCTGAAAAATTTCCAGAGCACTGTGACTGACTTCCGCCAAGTTGTCATTGACCCAAAACAAACCCACATTGTATGCTACACATGCATTGGGGAGGCTGTTGCCACCAGCACGCTAGAAAATCACCAATTTGCAGGAGTCGTAGCATCAGACAATATCCATGCATCAATTGCACTATCAGCAAATAATTCACACCACTTTATCTAAAAACAATCCAAACTACCCTTTTCATCACACACAGCGAGTATCATTCAAGGGAAAGGAAATTTTCAGATGTTTAGTTAATGTCTGCTACAGCATAAGACCAGATTTCAGACTTTGTCCTTGGAGGACTAGGCTGAAAAATCTCCAGAGCGCTGTGACTGCCTTCCACCATGTTGTCATTGACCCAAACAAACCCATATTGTATGCTACACATGCGCACTTGCATCGGGGATGCTGTTGCTTGACAATACTAACTGAGTTTTTAAAAGTGCAGTAATCAAACCTGGTTTTAATGGTATTTAAAATCTTTGACAGTAAAAGTAACCATCAGGAATTTTACCATCATATATCATTAACTCGGTAAACGTTTCATCCCTCGTAGCAGAGTCATATCCAAGGCAGCCATGTACTGGTTTGCTTGTCAGTGCAATGCATGCCGATGACACACATCATTATTTTCCAGGCTGGATAGCAGAGTCCGGCAGCGTGCTGTCACCTGCATTATCTTATGACCTCCTGATTGATCCCACTTCATGCTGTCTGCTACTCCATCATTCAGCCTGCAGGCTGCTCTGCTCAGTCAGAGCTCCAGCCAGTGACACAGACATAACATATTGCTGAAGCCTGCTGTTTCAGGCTTACAGGGAACCAGGGAAGGTAAAAGTAGGAGCAAAGCTAAGGCTCTGCAGTGGGTCCAGTGTGACAGAGACAGCTGGTGATGTTTTTTCAGTTTAACCTCAGTATCTTCACTTTAGTTCAACAGCCCAGTCCTCTAGTTTACATATTCTCCTCATGCTTCTCTGGTGCTAAATTGTTCATACATACACACAAATACATGCCTAAGTGCAGAGAACATAAATTGTAGCACAATACTTAATAGTTATTGATCAAGAGCATTATCAACCATATAACAGCATTCAAAGACACTAATAGCAATGACCTCTTGACTATCCTCTAAAAGTCAGAGTTTAGAAAGTTAATTGGCCAGGAAATGAGAATTCCTCAGCCTGTTAGTCTGTGGTCTTCTGTCAGTGGTAAGAACATTAAATGGAAGGCGCTGTCAAATCAGTATTGGGCTGCAATAAAAAAAAATAATACAGGGATAATATAAGCAGAATACAGTACCATGATGTTTTACTTTAATCATCAATTTATTTGGTTATACTGTAGAGTCTCCTCAGATACTTTTTGTTGAGCATGAAAGCAAATTCACAAGTATGAATATCAGATTTCCATAATTGTTCAAAATGATTAGTTTATTCCCGGCATTGTCTAGTTGTCTAGTTTACAGTGACGTGCAGATGCTTATTCCTTCTCCTTGTTTCTATTTATTGCTAGATACAAGAAAATAAATTGAACCAAGATTTAATCTTTCCAAGTGTTTTTCTCTTTTGTCTGGTCTGCTCCCTCTGAGAGTTTTAGCAATCCCACCATAATAATATATGACTCCTACAACCTCAGGGAAGCCACTGAAAGCTTGTGAATAATAACTTTATTTTCTCACCGGAATAGGCTGCTAGCTTTTTCTGTACTTCCACAGTCAGTGAGAATCTGCTTACGTGTTAACTGTTAAAGTGTAATTATTGTCACTGCAGCTATAATGCTGTGTATGGTCACACTTTACTGTGTGATTTTTCATCCTCCACAACCCCCCTCCCCCCCCAACCACTTTCTATTTGTCAGTGTCTGGTTACTTAGAGCAGAGGTTTTCGAACTGTGATGCATGCAAAAACACACAGGCTTGATACACACATTTTCAGATTCAATGTGACTTGCACTTCTTGAGGATATATCATTATACATAAATCCACTTAGAATTATTAGTTAAAAGGAAGGACTAGATGCAGGAGTGTTGTCAAATCCCTGCTTTAGAGAGATGTTTGTGGTAGCTTGACCCTGTTTGCTAATGTTCACGTTTGTCCATTGTGCCACCAGCGCGCTAGAAAATCACCAATTTGCAGGAGTCGTAGCATCAGACAATATCCATGCATCAATTTCACTACCAGCAAATAATTCACACTGCTTTATGTAAAAACAATCTAAACTACCCCTTTAAACTCATCACACACAGCGAGTATCTTTCAGGGGAAAGGAAATTTTCAGCGCAGTGAGACTTACAGATGTTTAGTTGATGTCTGCCACAGTGTTGACAATATCTATACAATACCCCCCACAGGATATTGATCACTCGTGTGAAAGTGGCTACTTAATGCCTGCCAGAGACTATCTTCTCCTTTTATTTGTAGAGGCTCATCATCACAGCCAGCAGACAAAGAGTATCCTCAGGCCTCCTCTGCACTGCACTGTGGGTAACTGGCTACCTGGGGGCTTTTCTTTCCACTTTACACAATTACATTTGGTCTGTCAGTCTGAAATGTTTCTCTGTGTGTTTTTGTGTCTAAGAGCACAATACAAAAGGTCAAATTTCATCTCTCTAGTATCGATGTGCTTGTATTTGAACATGACGACAAAGGACCGTTCTGCCATTTGTTTCGTCAAACTGACGTATGTTGTTCAGTCTGATCCATGAATCCATCAGTGATTATATTTTACTCAATTGTTGTGTTGTTTATTAAAAACAAAAACAATTTTGAATATGTGTTTGTTCCAGTTACTTACAGGTTGGACTGCTACCAGTTTTTGTTTTTGTTTTTCCCATTTATGTCCTGACATATCAACACACTCGATCCATGTACCTATCTATACCCGTCAGTCTCTGTACCATGTATGAATTTTTCACACATCTCTCTGTTTGGTATTCAGGCATCGTTAAGAATAAGATAATATGCTCTAACAAATTATACTGTTGCTGCAGGCAAATGTTCTGCTGCTTGAAATGTACCTTTGTATGGAGTTAATTTTAATTTATCCTCGCCACTGGCAGTGCCCTTTGCTGCTTGGTTGTTTTCCAATTTAATTGTTATGTGTGCTTGTGTATTTTTCTAGCTGTCCTCGAGCATTTAGTTTTGGTCTTAAATGAAAATCTACTCTCGGGTCATCTCACGTTCATAAATCTGTAATGGTAAATGGAATTGATTATGCATGTGTTCTAATTTACTTTTAGACCAGCTTCCCCTCCATATGATTTGTAAAGCTCTACTTCAGTTAGAGATTTCCTCAATTTCTCATAATTACTTTCAGCTAAGTTGATAGAATATTTCTTGTTTTACAAACGTGATCCTCACATTGAAAAACCATTCAGCATCCATGTGAACCCCTGGAGAGTATTTGATGAGACAATAACAGTGTTCATGTGAAAGGGGGATTTTCCTTTCAAACAATCATTCAGTCTTGCTCTTAAACTGCGTCACAATTGTCATGTGAAAATCAAGAGCGCCATAAATCCATTAGCTTGCAAGCTGTAAATAATATGGCCACAGAAAGACACACGAAAACGCATAATTTGCCTCTAACTGCTTCTGATTGGTGCTCATTTTGAGTATAGGTGGTTGTCAGCACAGCCTCAGCCCATTTTGGTATTCGTGTTAGTAGCAGCTAAAAAATGAGCCCGTCTTGCTAATGTGTGAATGTGATGGTGACAGCCATATTTCGCTCTGGTCCTTGTTTAGCCTGTTTGCATGAAAATATAAGAACAGGAGCTGACACTGTGGCTGATAGGAAAGGCCTGCGGGCCAGAGATGTTTGTCTCGCAATGTGATTTGCTCATCAAATGTTCCTTTTTTAGAGTTCAGTTTGTCTACATAAAATTTACGTTTTTTCACATTCAAATGTAAGACAATACAAAGACCATGTGTCAACACCTTCACGTGTGCATGTATGCACACACACACACACACACACAAGCACATTACTAAGCTAATGAGTGATTTTCCTCATGTTGACAGCGTGATGGGATGACGGTTGGAGCATAGCAACAGGACCTCAAGGCAGGTTGGACTGCACAAAGACCTTCTTGTAGTGGTCTGTCCCTCCCTTTGAGCTCCACGCACATTGACTCGTCATGTGCTCCTCTGTGACAAGAAGTCTCCCATGTCTAGTTCTATCATTCTTTGATTTTGTGTGTTTAACATGAATCAACAGTCACATTTGTTTGACCCTCACTTAACGATCGTTGCCAGTTTAACGTATGTTTGGTACATTTGCTTCACCCGCATGTTTTCCATGTCGACAGATTAGGCTGAAGTGCAAGACAATAAAGGCCCCAACCTTGATGTGCAGTCAGATAGACATTGTCAGAATGAAATTAAAGTTGAATCTGCTGCAAACAAACTCCTTAAATATTAAAAATCTGTGAAAGTTAACTGTGAAAGGTGGAATTCTGGAGATAATTCACGACAACGTTTGTGTTTGAGCCCGCTGTCTTCTGAAAAAGTTGAGAGTCGACAAGATGTACTTTGGCCAGCCTGTAGTGTTTGCATGCAGGAGAGCAGTCAGCCAGATCTGTGCTGGTGATGTAATGAGGATGTTTGACCTGGCTGGGATAATGTGCTGTGTCCTGACTGCTGCTCTGAACTCCAGTGCATTTCAAGGTTTGGTTGTTTGCAGAGTCCATGTTTCTTCCCTGCCCCTTGACTCTGCCACCCTCCTCCATCTTTTCATAAACACACTCTTTGTTTAAACTATTCACAAACATTGTCCTGTTCGTGTTCTTGCTACCCTGAAGGTTAGTGTATTTTGTACCTGCAGATGACATGTTTGACCAGCCTTCAAAGGTCCTTTGTTTCTCTTTTTAAAAATGTCCCTGAATGGGCCACAGTTTCTGTAGAAATAGATGCAACCATGGGTGCTTGACATAACACCGGAAGTAAGTTATGGGCTTAATTTTGCACTTGACAGTTTTACTCTGAGATGTTATTTATAAATGCTTGTAGCTCAGGGTGGGTGTGATAACACATAGCCTCTGTCATGGAGCAGCTGGACTGTGGGAGAGATGAAGGGAAGAGAATAGAGGAGCAGGGAAGTCAGGCAGAGGGGATTGTTTATTTAGACCTCCTTTATATACATAGACAAATAAAGTTTGGTGATTATTAGTTAAATGTGTTTTTCCCGACTGCTGTCTAGCTCTCCTCAGAGGGCAGCATCAAGAGTGAAATATGTGTTCCTTCCAACTACTTTTCAAAATAAATTGATCAGCTTGAGGACTTGATCGTTAACATTGTGGACTAATCAGAATGCTTTCAAGCTTCGGGCACCAAGGTTTATTTGGCTGATAAACAAACAACCATCAGTAACATAATTAAGTTGTATGGAGCTAATTGATTTTTTTTGGTTTTTGTTGGACCAATCAGATGATGCAGCTGCAACTGCAACTGTGCCTCATTTAAAAATAAAAAAACAAACTATGTCAGCTGTGTTACTTTCATTTATACCACCAGAGACAACCATACCACGTATTGCATGTTATTGCGAGTTTTATCGTATATCACTAAACTGACACCTATGAAGATTTCACATCCCACACACATCAATTTGTAACAGCCAACATGCTTGAATTGCAAAACAGAGCTGTAGGTAAATGAAATTTTAAACATTTTTCTCATCTGATTGCTGTTTTTAGACAGGGATTCTTACTGCTGAGGTTGATAGTCCCATTTCCAGTCATACAATTTTAGTCAACTGAATCATTGTGAAACACCACACGCACTGTGTAAGTTTATCTCTTGACTGTCAACAGCAGCTGGCCCAGACTAGAATAAACTCATTCCACTTGGTCAATCAGTTTTAATGTCTCAGTAAAAACTAATAACTGATTTAACTACTAAATAATTGAAAACCATCCAAACAGTCATAGTATAGTCTGCACCCTTTAAGTAAAATGTGGATGATTTCATATTATGTCTTCCAAGCAGCTATTGGTTTTACTTCATGTCACTACAATATGAAAATCAGCTTGCAGAGACTTCAGAGTCATGTTTGTCATATGAAATGGAGTTAAAAGCACTGATTCTTCCAGATGGTTCACCCATATGCTGGTGGGAAGTTCCAGCAGCTAAGATCTGAGGGTAGGTTTTCCGAACACCTTCTCATTCCCTAGCTACTGTATGAAAGTAGCATATAAATGTAAAATTAAACCCCCAACAAGTAAAACTAAAGTTTAAAAAAAAAGAGACAGAATAAAAATGATGATGTGAATTTGGTATTCACAGTAATTCAAAATAATCTAATTGGATCACTACAATTAAATATTCTTACTGTTTTGACATGAAAAGAAAACATGAACTGCTTGGAGATACAAGAAAACCCACATCCATCAATCCAAGGGTATATGGTGTGCAAATAGTCGTCACTAATGTAAAGCGAAAACATCAGTCTTGTCCTTGAAAACACATTGAAACTAGCTGCAACATCATATGGCACGTTGTTTGTATGTGCCCTTTCGGTTTTGGCGTTTACAGGGCTTTGGTATAAAGGAGAGCGGTAAGATTGCTTTGAATGGTGGGTGGCACTTCAGTTTCCTAACAGGAAGTGCTTACGTTGATGAATGGCAGTTTTTCCTCAGAGGAAAGAGTGGGTGATACAAGTTCATGTTTAATTTCACTCTGTTCATGTCAGAGCCAGCTAAATGAACATGCTACTATTCTGAACCCTGGGGAATTAAAAAAAACCTCTCGATTGCGCTCTAAAACACACTGCTGCTAATTCTGCGCTGTGTGATTGTTGCAAACTAATTAAGAAAAAACAACCAAGATGTTGGTGAAGATTCAGGGCCAGTACAAGAGGGATTTTAGTATTGTTCTTGTTGCCTGGATGGCTGAAGTTGTAATGCACACTGGCTCACAAGTGTATGTCATTGGAACATATCAGGCGATCATGGTGAATTGAATACTATGTGTGTTTGGCAGAACAAACCAGTGACGGCTTGCTTGGTTAAAAAAAAATATTGTTTTTGTTGACTTCTCCTCATGTAGAGTAAGAGGGATTTTTATTTCTTTTCCATTCAGAGCTGACTCATAGAGAAGGATTGGAGTTTTCTTCTGTTTTGTATTCCATTTGCCGCAGGAACTTATGAGTATTACCAGATGCTGTGATTGGCATTGCTATATGATATATGTACTATTTTGACAGATACTATAAATCTGTCTCTGACTTTAAAAACGTGTCCAGGATAGAATCACACTTTGCAGAATGACTTGTCTTTGAGACAACACGCGTCGAATGGTGATTTAATATATAAAATTGTGAAATATGAATTTTGAGGTTTTCAAGGACAACAAGAACAGCAAGTTTACCACTTGAGGTTGACGTTGAGTCGCTTATTGTGGTTCTACTTTCTATACATCGCTACCCACCTGCGCAAAAATGTAAAATGTGATATGATATGTTTTTGAGGCTGTATGTAATGCTAATAAGAGTATTGAGTTTATAGTTTTGTGTGAACTAAATGTGTCTACAATTGGCAAAATATAACAGTTGAATGAATAAAATAGCGAGCACCTTCATCTTAACTCCTCTGAGCATAGCTTTGTCCAATATTGTAAACTTTTAACCTGCACGCTAAAGAATAGATAGATAATGGGCAAGAAAAGAAAAGCATTCCTTTTTTACGTTCACCCTCTCTGGGCTGGTATGGAGTGTCCTGTACAGCTGGGTTAGGACAGCTTTTTGATTTGTTTGTTTTTAGCAGTTGCATAATGCTAGCTGGAACCAGTTCCTCTTATTTCTCATCCAGCCATTCTCAACTCATAAATATGCCACAATTCTGCACAGTGGGTGAAAAAGAAAACCTGTGTAGCTGTTCCTTGCAGACTTGCCAATGTTATGTGAATGTACTGAGGTAGAAGACTGATTTTGCTCCAAGCTGATGTAGAACTGTGTGTTTGGTTTCTGATTCAGTAAAACATTGGAGGCCAACGTGGATTCATTAATTTAACTGACAATTCATCAATTGACCAAAATGGGTGGTGTTACCATGGTGTTGAATTGGTTTGGCGTTTGTGTGTGTCTGAGAGAGAAAGAAAGAAAGAAAGAGAGACCAGAAAAATCCCTTGGCAATGCAGTTTGCAGTAAATTCAAATAGGACAACAAAAGGTATGCGCAAGTTTGAGAACAGCTTTAGAGACAGAACAGCTTTAGAGATAGAGCCATGGTCTTTCTCCCTCTGTTGGAAAGTAATGGCAATAAAGATAAAAGAGAACGACAACTGATGATCCTTGAAGGATGAGCCAAGGTAAAAGTCTAGTGTGTGTGTGTATGTGTGCTCATAAATACAGGGAGTGGACAAAATACAAGGAACACCTTACACTGTGTTGCAATCTAACTATAAAACCCGAAACTATGGTCTAAAAATGAATACAGGGTTGACTCAACAGCTCTCTGACACAAAGCACTGAACATTATACACTTCACAAATGCAGTGTTTATTGCAGGGCTATTGTATTTGATTGCACTGTAGTGTACTGTTAATGTGCCCATCCTTGTATTGACAATGTGAAGATGTATGAGTTGTCTAGCTGAGATAATAATCTCTTATGTGGAGTCAGAAGGCTTCTCAAATAGCATCACTATGTTTCCAGAAAACGGAGCGAAAAGCACTCTATAATTTCTTTTATGGGAAGAGAAACACATCAAGAGCATTAATATGAGGCTCATATTGAACTATAATAACCATCTGGGATAATTGCCTCAGTAAACCTCTCCAGTGAGTATGAAACTGCACTTTTGGCTCTTTGGCTGTTCAGTGGCATTCATCCACTGCGCATCATGGTTTCAGGTGATTTATAGATGTATTACTGCCACTGTTGGTATTAACACATATGGCTAACCAATCACTGATCAGGGAATGATATCAAATTGGGATTTGTCCTAGTGATCAGTGGCCATTTTTCTGGGCCATCCATATACATGCGAAAGTCTGGCCCTGACTGAGCCATGAAGTTAGCTCATATCTATTCATGTACATACTTTATTGCTGTTATGCAATCCCTATAAAGAAGGAAGTCAAGTTTTTGGAACATCAAATGTATTCTAAATAATGGTTGAATATGCTGTAAACAATTTGAGTCCACTGGCAAAATATTATTAAGCCTACTGTTGTAGATTGATCCTGTTTTTCAAGCATTTAAAAATCAAATCTTTTAAACTTTAAACTTTTTATAGCTTTATAGTTATTTGCTTTTATCAGTATTTGTAGCAGTCGTGTTTTCTGTCGTATTGTAATGAGCTAATAGAAGCCTGTTTGAATTGGTATTCACCTCGTACATCTTGAAATGAAAAGCCCTGTGTGATAGTGGGTGACTAGTCTCAAAAACTGTGACTTGTAGAGCCTTTGCGCTCGACGCAAGAGGCACAGTCACTTCACTTTTGATGCCTGGGACTCTGTATCGAGCATAAACGAAGCTTTACTGTACAATCTTCAATTACGTCCTAACTATCACATACATGGTCCAGCCATATACTTAGTCTTGTTTCTATGAGTCCATTCTATATATTTACCTCTAATAAAGAGGTATACTTTCAGTTTGTTTTTTTGTTTGTCTGTCAGGACAACTATGGAAAAACTACTGAAACTTGGCGGAAAAGTGTAACATGAGCCAAGGAAGGACCCATTCAATTTTGGAGTGGTTCCAAATCACAAGGCCAAAAGATACAGTAATTATTTTCCCCTTTCGTTAATATTGTGAGATTGTGGGCTGAGATGATGACGCTTCACACAGGCATTTGTTTGACATGTTGTATTAGTTTTGGAAATATATTCAAACATATATAGTTGTTTGCGCTTGCAGATTTGCATAAAATAGAAGACTGGACTTTCAGCCTTGGTCTGATCTCTTGTCATTGCCCTCCCAGTTGTTTAGTTAAATTAGAGTCATAACACCATCAGGCAGAGCAGTATTTTGGTTTAAGATGAGACGTGGGTTGATGCGGGTTCTACCAGGTAGATCGGTGCGCACTGTGAGCAGAGCATGTAGACCTGCTAAAGAGGTCATAGGACCAGTCACATGACATGTGGGCTACCTTTCTTCTGTGCAATGAGACTCACACAGGACATGACAAATTCAAGACACAACTTTAGATGGATCAGTCTCAACTACATGTGATTGTTTCAGGTAGTGAGTGAGTTAAATTAAACAAGAAGGATGACAGAGAAGCTAGGATTGAGCCAAGGAAGATAGATCCAGGCAGTAAAATAAGATATTTGTCTGGAGACTTTTGCCAGCATGTGGGTTCCGGCTGTTCTGCCTCAATAGGGTTCAGCCAGGAATGAGCTGACTTAATAATGTTAACCCCAACTTCATAGTCTCTGGCTCTGTGTGCTTCAGGATGACAGTCATGTCCTTCTGTGAGGCTGCAGTTCAAAGCTTATGCAACTAACATTACTCTTTCCACTCTCCGGATCAGGCCTAACAATCTCTTTCTCCTGAAAACAAGAGTTATTCCTGATGATAAAGTGATCTCTGTTTTTAATTGGATATTCCTATTGCTCCATAATTCTGAGAAAGACACAAAGTCAAGGCTTTAGCTTGTGTCCAACAGACAAGACTTAAAGGAGAATTACATATTATGACCTTTGGTTCTCTGGGTTGAGACAACACAGCACTCAGTTCATTGCTTGTAGCGGCTAATCTGTCCTCAAGCCTAAAGCCTCAAGTAAAGATGAGGAGCGGTTGTTAATCTCTTTGACCTACTGTGCACACTCACAGTGAGGGTTTTTAAGCCACAATTTCAACTTTACCTCCAAATAAAGCAGCATCTAATCTGGCCATATTGTTGGCTGTGTGATGGTCAACCTGATTGTCTGACTGCTCATGTTTCTTGCCCCTTTGGACCTATTTTTTTACTATGATAACATAGTACACTGGTGTGTACTATGTTATCATAGCCAATAGAACCGATGGCCAGAGCCAAAGTTGAAAACGGAACCAAAGTTGTAGTGAACAATATTTTTTTCTTTAATTGTTATTACTAATGAAAGACTGTCTGAAGAATATCTGACATTACATTTAAAATAGCTTTCTGTCCACATTTCTAAAGTCTATGTTTGTGCTGTCATTTTCCCACAAATGTCTTTTTAATTGGTTCTGTCTCAAAAAAGTTTTAAAAGTTTCAAAATATTGTAGCAGTTACCGATCACTACATATCATCACTAAGAGAGCTTGTATTTCTCGGCCTTGACAAGTTTAATAAATTACGATATGTTGACGTGTCCAAGACAACTGGAATAAAGCGAAATCTGTTCAGTGGACTTTCCCTTTCACCATTTCAGCTGTCTCTGAACCTATCATGCTTTTTGTGCTCCAGTCCTTGTGAAAAAAGATAGCTTCCTCAGAAGCACCCATGGTTGACTCACTTCCTCCTTTTGCTTTCTCTCTCTCTTTCTCTCTGATTCTGTCTCACTCTCTCTGTCTGTCTGTCTCAGGTTTGTGGTGCTCCTCTTTAGAGTTTCCTGCTGTTACATGGTATCACAGAGCTGAAGGCAAGAGGTAAAGTGGATTTTCTTGTTTTTTTTAATCTGCAGTGAATTGGTGGTAAAACGCGTAGCATGTTACAGCATTTAGAGTTTCTTAAAAATAGAGGTAAGAGAGAAACTCCTTTGTTTTCACAGTATACCTCAGGGTCATGCAAGGGCGTTTGGATGTTGCGGTTTGTGAGTGAAACAGCTGCTGAGAAGCATCTCATTCTCCTGCTGAAGTTGAGAATGGAGGCGCTAATGGTGGGCAAACAGCACCTGAAGCCTCCACCTTACAGAGCTCTTAAAGAGACAGACAGACTAGTAAACATGAGTTTGTTCCACTGTCTTCTGGCAGCACGACAAATGCAGTTTAAAGCCTTAGCTCCCAGCATGCCCTGTGTGCCTATTTGTGTGTCTCTGTAATATAGGATGGTACAGAAAGACAGTCCTGCACTCACAAAGTGTCACAGAAAGAGGTGGTAGAAAAGGTTTTGTGCTCTTCCTGTTGGGTTCCTCTTCCAATCAGCTGAGCGCTGATGCTTGCTGCTGATGCCCTCACTGATAAAACATGTGCACGTTACTCATTTCAAAAGCAAAATTTGTCTTTTGAAAATATGCTAAATATGCATTTCATTTGCCTTCATGCACACAATCTGAAAACAATCTGCATTCACTACAGCAAATATTATGCAGCATTTAGTGTTTTTGTGAAATTTCATGTCATTTTTTTAGGTACCAAAAGTGTTATTAACTAGCTACTGTGGGGAATATTTTAACTGTTTGAATTATACTTTGTTTTTTTTATTTTACTTGTTAAGTACACCAGATCACCTATTTAACAATACAGATTATAATAAATATATGAAATATGTAATATGATAACCAAATATTATTTAAATAAAAATAAACATCTTAAATTCTGAAGTTGTTTTTTATGAAATTATAAATTAATAAATAATCACATAATATTTATGATAGGTCTGGCTCATTCTCTTTACAATATTTGGTTCTTTGTACAGACAACGTACCTTTAATCATGATAGTTACAAGTCCCTTATAATCATCTGGCATAAGGCCGAAAGATCTGACACATATACCAGGATTAGACACAAATACCATAAGAAGTGGAATTATCTTTCTTATCTTACTTTACAGTATATAGTAGGTGAACATGCATGCACATGGGCGCTGCTGTGAGGGGTGATTTGTGCCATGACATACACATATGCAAACACTGGTGATCAGATGACAGGAGATGTTTGTGACAAGGTTTTTAAGTTATTCCTTAAATTTAATTATTATTCAATTGACTAATGGCCTCATTAAGACAGATGACTGAAGGTCATTTGTGCAAGTCATGGGATCCTCTCAAATTTGAAGCAGTTTCTTTTTGTGAACAGAAGTGACTTCCTGTTTTTTGCCATACCCACAACAATGTGCACAGTCCTAAACCAGTGGAGCTTCAATTACTCACTAGCTCCTGTTCTGGCTTTAAAGACTTTAAAGTAGGAAAAATAAAAAACTCTCTCTTCAGGTATGATGAGAAAATGAGCCATAAAGACATAAAGTAAACGAGCGGTGAAAAGAGAGACAAAGGAGATCAGCTTTCTCTTTTGCGTTTTTGCTCTGCATGTTAAGATGCTTTATCAAATGTCCATTTATTTACATTGAAATTCAAAAGATATACACACTGTCAAGCAGAACCACAGACACCACAAGCTCCTACAAATATACACACACACACACACGCACACTCTCTCACACACACACACACACACACACACACCCACACACACACACACACACACACCACAAACTTCCCGCGTACTCATATCGCTCAGTCTTTTACTGACAGTGACTGTGCCACTTTTGAGAAGGGTGAGTGGGTGTGTTGACTGGAAACAAGTATCAATGACCTGACACAAAGTCCTCTCAACCAAGACACTTTAACACTCAGTGTGGAGCTGTTGGCTCGAAAGAGGATCCTGTTGAAGCCCTCAACATAACCGGCTCAACCACTATGGCTTGGAGCTGCAGACATAGAGGGAAATCAGAAACATCTGTACACTGCAGGTTTCATTTAACGAAATCTATACTCTGAGCTGGTAGTAATGTAATGTTTAATTGATTGGATTTAATTCACAATGTGGATTTCCATAAAAAAGTGATTTTTTTCCTTGTAGTCTTAAAGCCATACATTTGACTGTTTGCTAAGCTCCCTCCAATGTTTAGCTCTCTGTTCTTGTACTGCACTGTTGTTCACAACAGTATTGGTGGCAGATGTGTCACTTGAGACTATAGCGGTCCCAGGCAGAGCCAGTTAGTCTTACTATGATGAATAAAAATGCAACATCAGGCTTTTTTCCGTTTGGTTGTATGTTCACTTTTAACATTACAAGAGAAAAGAGTGGGGATTTTTAAGACCAATACCAATTTTGATATTTGAGGATTTTTAAATCTGAATTTCCGATATATCAGCCAATAGTCTTTTTTTTCTCCTTCTTTTGAGAAACACATGATGTAAACGAAGATTATCTCTAACATTTGCTCTGTGTAGTTATGAGACCTCACCAAGATATCAACATAATGACATAATGCAGCTTAAAAATTAACTTTTTATATTGTTATTAGTTCTTTGCACAAAAATACAGCTGATTGCTGTGTTTTCTGGTGGATTTGTGGTTTTGTTGCCAAGAGTTGCAGAGTGTCCTCTGATGGACAAACTATGCAACAACAACACTCATAACATGACTGAAGGATCTGTCTCTCTTTTTTTATTTAATTGTCATTTATTGGCTGTGACACAGATTTATCTGCAATTATCTCATAGTACTCTAGTAAGGACAATGCGTTTTAAGGTGTGTGTAAGGTAGCGCAACTTTATACCTGATAGTGTTGCCGTGGGTTACGAGAGTATAAACTTACCCTAACCCCAGAGATCAGCACAGAACTGCTAACGTAAACTCCAACAGCATACAGGACTGGCCTCAACTTAGTGCTTGTGGTAAACATAAGCTGTTACCCCACAAACTAATGTAGTTCGTTAATTCTGTGCTCCTTGAACTTGGATGAAATGCTTGATTAATACTGTAGGTAGGAATCTAGTTAGTTAAAAATACATCACCTTATTTTTTTTTAAAGTTGTGTTCCCTACTCTCTAATTAATAACCAGCCCCTTTTTCAACGTCAGGGTGTTGAAGATGGCAGTGTGGATCCAGGCCCAGCAGCTCCAGGGAGATGCTCTGCACCAAATGCAGTCTCTGTATGGTCAGCACTTCCCAATTGAGGTGCGACATTATCTGTCCCAGTGGATAGAAAGCCAGATCTGGTGAGTTGCTCCCCAGCACAAACAGAAATGTTGCATGTTTGTCCACCAGAGCACATTTGGACAGTTCCTTTTTTCTTTGTTTTTTCTTATTATTTTCTTATTAACCATGTTTGTTTAATTATGCATGTGTCTATGTGTTTTGTATGTTTCTTGCATGCATACGTGTGCGTGTGTGTGTACGTGTGTGTGTGCGTTGTTAGGGATGCCATAGACATGGAGAACCCACAGGAGGAGTTCAAGGCCAAACGCCTGCTGGATAGTCTGATCCAGGAGCTGCAGAACAAGGCAGAGCACCAGGTGGGAGAGGATGGCTTTCTACTCAAAATCAAACTGGGACACTACGCCAGCCAGCTCAAGGTAACTTTTTTGGCTTTTGTTTGCAGAGAGAAAGCAATTGCATGCGGAATTGCACGGGGGTCAAAGTATGACCAAAGATTGAAATACTAGACCAAAGGTAGTATGTACAATTGCAGGAAAACGTATGTGAACCCTTTGGAATTACCTGGATTTCTGCATAAATTGGTTATAAAATGTGATCTGATCTTCATCTAGGCTCATCTAAGGCTCATGCATACTACGCGATTTTCAGCGTCGGCCGATGGCCGTGCTGTTCACACTACACTTGTGAGGGGAGTCTGAAGTTGCTGTAGCATTCACACTACGTGACTGATCGGTGACAGGGGGTCACACACTAGATAAACTCACAAGGACTCTGTCACCCAACGCTGGTCTCTAAAACCTTGTTTTGTCAAGAAAACACCTGAAATGTGAAACGGGAAATTACACAAACCTACAGATGATACAGCTGATGTTTGTTATTATAAAGATACCAATTATACAGACAAAAAATATGGGTGAAAGAATGGATTAGCACACGCAGGTAGCAGGGATCGTCTGAGCTACAGAGAGCTGGAGGGGAGTAAAAATTGTTTGTTGTGAAAACTAGCTGCCTGCTCTTATTGGCTGGATGTGGATGTCAAGTCGGCCGACTCCTCCAGATATTTGGCATGCTAGATATCTGGCAGACGTTGGTGATGTGCCAGAAATGTGTCGGGGAGCCATTTTGATGTGTCGCTGTCTATTTCACACATAAGAACTGGCAACCGCTGATTTACCCCCGATTACAGTCTCATGGTTGCCGAGCTCTCTGACCTGCAAATGGGGCTAAAAATTGTGTAATATGAACTAGGCTTTAGTCACAACAATGGACAAACACAGTCTGCTTAAACTTATACCACACAAACAATTATGTTTTTATGTTTTTATTGAATTCAATGTGTAAACCTTCACAGTGCAGGGTGTAAAAAGTATGTGAACCCTCAAAAAGCTAATTGAAGTCAGGAGTAGGAACATGAATTACAATCAATGAGACGAGATTGGAGGTAGAGTATCAGCTGAAGACTTACAGAAATCTCTGCAACATGCTAACATCTCTGTTGACAACTATACAATACGTAAAACACTAAACAAGAGTTAATGGGAGGACACCACGGAGGAAGCCGCTACTGTCCAAAAAAAATATTGCTGCATGTCTGACGTTTGCAAAATTGCGCCTGGATGTTTCACAGCACTTCTGGCAAAATATTCTGTGGACAGATGAAACCAAATATGAGTTTTTTGGAAGCAACACAGAACCCTATGTGTGGAGGAAAAAAAGGCACAGCACACCAACATCAAAACCTCATCCTAACTGTGAGGTATAGTGGAGTGGCTCAGTGCCTGGAAGGGTTACTATCATTGACGGAAAAATTAATTCCAAAATTTATCAAGATGTTTTGCAGGATTCTGCAACTACAGAAAACATTTCATTGAGATTTGGTTAAATCCAAGGGTTCACATACTTTTCCCACCCTGCTCTGTGAATGGTTACACAGTGTACTCAATAAAAACATGAAAACATATAATTGTTTGTGTGGTATTAGTTTAAGCAGACTGTTTGTCTATTGTTGTGACTTAGATGAAGATCAGAGCACATTTTATGACCAATTTATGCAGAAATCCAGGTAATTCCAAAGACTTCAGATACTTTTTCATGCAAATGTATATCAACTGTGGCTTTCATTTATTTGTGAGATATATCAGTAAAAGGGACCTGAAATTTTTTTGATGCTTCATCTGTAGCTACAAGTTCTGAAGAACAAAAAAATCTCTAACATGAAGTGGCTGCTGTTCATGCAATCAAATAAGAAAATGAAAACATGATTATAAAATTTTGAATTTCACCTCCTCGGACAGTAGCCATGTTTTCAGCAAACACTTACAGTGAAACTATTACCAATGTGAGAAGATGATAAGCAGGTGGTGGGAAGGTACAAATGTTCAACTCAAACTCCTTCCTTGCTGTAGTACTCTCAAGAGAGCATACAGAGCACAAAATGTTTTAAGAACAGCTTGTATCCACCATGAGGAAAACAAGAGGACAGCCCAAGTGAGGGCCTTGGTATCCAGCCAGCACTGCTATTTATGATCGAGCTCCCTGCTCACAGATCCGTTCTTCTATTTGTCTTCTCCCTGAAACCAGGCAGAGAAACAGGCGGAAGGGGCTGGCTGTGCAAAGTCAAACTGCAATCTCAAATTCCTACCACTCAGTTTTTTTCCTAATGAGATTATGAGCATACATATACTGAAGTGGTTGAGTGGGACATGCGAAAAGTGTCCTGTGTGACTTACATTACTTTTCTTTAAAGTCAGAATTATTGAGGTGAATCAATGCTGTTGATGCCCAGAAATATTTGTCTTATCTTAAAGTGGTGTGTTTGCTCGTATACTCAGCAGGAAACAACAAGAATATTATCAACTGACTTCCAACTAAAAGTGTAACTGCAATTTGTGACACTACTCATCAATCGAAAAAAATGTTACTAAAATGTTACAGTAACACATAAACCACTTCACCATGGTGCGTGCGTGACAATGTGCATGTATACTAATGAGTCATATCTCTATATGAAGTGCACTGTGCTTCAGAGATGGGTCTCATTAGGCTCGTCTAATGGGTTTTAGTGTGTCTGCGGCATTGGCTCCAGAACTTAGCGAGCTTCCTTGATGCGACTAAATTGGTGAGTCCTGTGTGCAGCGACCATTCCGCTCGTCAGGGGCTAACAAGCCTTAACACAGCACATGTGCTCCTTGTCTTTCAGAGCACGTATGACCGCTGTCCTCTGGAGTTGGTCCGATGCATCAAACACATCCTCTACACAGAGCAGAGGCTCGTCAGAGAGGCCACCAATGTGAGTAGGGTGCTTCAGTGTACTGTAAAGTACATACACAACCTGACACCTGCACGCTTCTGCGCATTTGTCTACACACAGAAAATATAAACTTGCACGGACAAACACCTGTGGCTTCATCGCATTCGAGCTGTAATATGGCCTTGTAAAGGTAAACCTTTTGTATTTCTCCACTGCAACACTAGAATATGGAGGGAACTCAAAAATGGAAGTCAAATATTGCACGGTTTATAACAAGCACTGAGTTATAAAACCATAAAGCCAGCCGTGCGTAAAACATGTGACTCTCAGCAACTCCTGGGGTGAATTGATTTCCAGTCACAACATGCCTTTTCTATTAGTGGAATGCATATTTGGACTGATTGAATTTCACCCTGTTTAGTCTGAACCTTTAGGCACCATAGTGCTCTTGTTCAGACCTTTAACTGGCCACACAGTCTGTCTGAGTATGATAAGTAAATGCATTTCTTACTTCTCTATTTGCAGTGTTCCCATCAGGGTTGTGGTCACTGGGGATTTTACAGTCAAATAGCCCCACTGCCACAAGCTTCGGTCAATGCATCAAGTCCACCTTGGTTTTGTAACTCTGCTCCATTCCACACTGATATGCCCGGTAGCTCAGCTCTCAACTCACCAGTGTCCAGTCATTTACCTTAACAACTATCATAAACAATCCAATGACAGACAATATACAGGCCATGGCCCATCCAATGGAAAACCAGCCTTACCAATAACTGTTTCCAAACCCTCCATTTCCTCCTCCTTGTCCGTGCCCGTCTCTCAATCTTACTTTGTATTTGACAGTCAAGCTCTCCAGTGGGCGGGATGATGGACAGCATGTCTCAGAAATACCAGCAGATTAACCAGGCTTTTGAGGAGCTTCGCCTGCTCACCCAGGACACTGAGAATGACCTGCGCAAGCTCCAGCACAACCAGGAGTACTTCATTATCCAGTACCAGGAGAGTCTCCGTATCCAGGGTGAGACCAGAGGACTTGCATTTTATTACTGCTGCACTAAAGTAATGCATGACAAAATTGTCAACAATTTTGAAAATCAGTTATTATTGTTTTTCTGTTTAATTTCATTCCAAACAGAATACAGAATACTATTTCACTATTATTCTGACAGTTTGCAAAAATCAACCGTAAATTAATTCACTACAGTTAAAGTCATAGCTTTGACATATCAAGGAAATTGTGTTATAAAGATCACTCTACATACATTTCACACCTATCTGAAATATCTTGGATCCTGTAGATCAGCAATGGAAAACAAACACCTGGAGCTTCCATAACCTAAGCAACCTTTGCATATTTGTTGCATCATTCAGGAAAACAACACCTAGCTCTGATGACGTCTGCATCATGCTAGAGGAGGTTCTCCTGAGTAAATCGTTATTCCTCTTGGGGAATTATGTACACTCTATGTGCACAGGTCAGAGATTTTTACCTCCTCTCTCTTTTCCTCCCCTTTTTTCGAACTTGTCCCCACCCCTCCCCCATTCGGTTGGCAACAACCCCACCCTTCCTCAGCTCAGCTCACCAGCCTGGCCACACTTCCCCCTGCTGACCGACAGCTACGGGAGCCTGCTCTTCTCAGCAAGAGAGCCACTGTGGAGGCATGGCTGACCAGAGAGGCCAACACACTACAGAAATACAGACTGGTATGATGTGATCATGTAAAAAAAAAAAAACCCATCGTCTTGTTCATACATGTGACTTCTGTTTGTTTCATTAATGTGTACTATATGTATGTGCAGGAGTGCTAATGTGATTACAAGTCAGCCTCGACTTTTCTGTAAACATGCAGGACCTGGCAGAGAAGCACCAAAAAACACTGCAGCTGTTGAGGAAGCAGCAGACCATCATTCTGGATGACGAGCTGATCCAGTGGAAGAGACGGCAACAGCTGGCAGGCAACGGGGGCCCGCCGGAGGGAGGCCTGGACATCCTGCAGTCCTGGTGATTTCTCTTCCACCTCCCACACAGATCACAGCCTTGAAACTCCCTCACAAAGCAAAGGGTCACTGGTTTACAGGCTTTTAATTGACTACTGCTGGGTTTATTTCCAACGTTTATTGGCTGCTAAATAGAGAAACATATTCATTTTTCTCCCTTATTTTCAGACTAGTTGTGTTCTCTATGCTTTTTTTGAGGGACAAAAGCCTCAGCTGTTAATTTAGGGACGTAATAGTTATGATTTATCGTGTTTTAATTGACATTGATATTGTAAAGCCTTCTGGAGTACATTTCTAGAAACATTATCTAGAAACATTTCACTAGTACCTCATGCTTAGGTCTAATTCTTACTTTGTGTGTGTGTGTGTGTGTGTGTGTGTGTGTGTGTGTG
>JAPMOB010223189.1:0-13265 GCA_029875015.1 Lepomis gibbosus | reverse complement strand
CCCCCCCACAACCCGAAGGCGTAGGTAGGTGACCCTCTTGTTCACCGGAGTAAACTCAAACTTAGCGGCGCTCAGCCGGGGCTTATGAGAATCCCCACATCTGCCTCACACCCTGGGCAACTCAAGAGAAGGGGTAGGTCCAAATGATGGAGAGGGATGTGCCACGTTGCCGTTTCGTGCTGTGCCCGACAGGGCTCCGTGGCAAACCCAGCCACCAGACGCTCGCCAGCAAGCCCTCCCTCTGGGCCTGGCTCCAGACGGGGGCCCTGGCCTTCCTCCGGGCAGGGTTTCTCTTCCTCGATTGGTTATAGGGGTCTTTATGAACCATTCTCAGTCTGGACCCTCACCTGGAGCCACTTTTCCTTGGGAGACCCTACCAGGAGCACTAGGCTCCTGACAACACAGCGTCCAGGCTCATAGGGGCACGCAAAACTCTCCACCGCGGTAAGGTGATGGTTCCCGGAGAGGGTCATCCAAAGGTCATTTTTCAGAACTTTGAACTGATTGAAAAGTATTTTGGCCTGATAAAATGTACAGTTTTGCCTCCAAGAGGTCTCTACCACCCCCTACTGCTATACGGGTGTAACAGCAAACCTTTATGCAGACCAGTGACTACTGCCATTCCGATCCTGAGAGGGCTCTCTCAGGAACCAGTATTAAGTTGTTGTTGAAAAAGGGTGTTTTGTGGTGACCAAAATTGATAAAGTGTGGCATTTTGATTACGTAAAAACATTCGTACAGAGATGGTGGTGGTGACAGCGCAGTGGATAAGACACCTGCTTTTGGTGTAAGAGACCCGGGTTCAGTCCCCTACTCTGACCCATCCACCATTGTGTCCCTGAACAAGACACTAAACCCCTCGTTGCTCCAGAGGCGTGTGACCTCTGACATGTATAGCAATTGTAAGTCGCTTTGGACAAAAGCGTCAGCTAAATGAATAAATGTAATGTATTGTACAACAGGAGGCCTTAGGTTACCCAAGTTTTGCAAATGATGAAGAATCCCGAGCAAAATACATACAGGACTTTTACTATCAAAGAGGAAATTCAATTGAAACCAGAAAAAATAGTCAGCCGTGAGAAAAATCAATACGTTGCTGCTTATAATTATTTGTGGGGTCGTTTTTCCATTCCTGAAAACCCGGCTAGCTGTGAATTAGTGACTGACCCCAAAGTCTTGCCTGTGACAGGTTTAGTGACCAGTAAGATGTCAGACAGTTTGCATTGTATCCGATGAAGTTGCACTTGTACTATGGCACCACAGATTGGCCCGGTCTGCTAAAACCAAAATCATAAACATCTTTATTGGTGTGAAAGCAGCATATGCCCGGCTTATGCTTTATGATCTTATGGATTAGTTTGTTGATCACTGTCTGTATGCTGACACTATCAGTGTGTTTGTGTCCAAGGATGGTGACTGAGATGGGTCTCTATTTAGGAGACCTTACGATGAGATTGATGGACACACAGGCGGGGATGACAACATTGTGGAACTTCTCGGGTGGTCCAAAATGTTACGCTTACTGCACTTTGAACAACAAAGCAAAACAGCTCACAAAACACCTTGGTTGATCTTGTACATGAGTTGGAATTCTGAGGAGATGCCACAAAACGTAATGACAAAATCAGACACTATAGTGAGGGATAAAAAGGTTTTTGAACTAAAAAAACAAAACAATTTTCAAAAGAATCCAAGTGGTGTACAACAAAGGGCAGGTGTTTTCTGATCTGAGGACTTTACTTTATGGTTTTTGAAATGGCTTTTAGAGAGACTGCTGACTTTAGACTACACCATCCTTTTAGTCTAATTGTATCAATTCACACTTATTTTGTAAAAATGTTAATTGAAAATGCAGAAAAACTAATGTCAAAACAGACTGAAGACGTGTATATTTATTCATGTTGAAAGCCCTTGTATGACCAATTATTGAAAATTAGAAATGTGAATTATGTTTTTCTGCCTCTGTCTTTTATGTGATGATTCATTGCTGCCTGTAGATAAAAACGATTGATTATTGATTATTGATTATTTAATGAATGCTAGCAATAACAGTGAGGTCCAAAATGTCTCTATAAAATATGTGCATCACAGAAATTTAAGTTGTTTATACCTAGGTTCAGAATTAGTTTTATTCTTGGTAAAGTTAGTTGTACGATCAATTTGAATACCAGTTATCTTGTTTTGTTTAAAAACAAGAACATATTGAATATACCTTCATCAGTTGTGCCAAATCAAGAAGTTAAAAGTTAAAATCTTAAAAGAGTTTAAGAGAAATTTCTGGAATATCTTCTCCTCTGACGTGATTAACAATCAATGAAACAAGTCCTGTTGTATCTCCTAAAATGTGAGTGGGGACTGATTGGATTACTTCTTAATTGTATATCAGTAGTTGATTTTAAATAAATACATAGAAATATAACTTTTTATTTATATCAGCAGGGTGTTAACAAACTAGTACACAATTCATATTATTAGTCATTTGATAATGATGATCACACATTACATCTTTATTAATTATTTCACACATTTAAAAGAATCTGGCACATTGGTGACATCCTGCATGATTATTTTGACCGCATGTAACCGAGGGACGTGTTTTTTTTCACAAATTTGCACACCATACAATCCTTGATTCACAGTTAATTATTATATATCATCATTGCATTGTCATAAGATCACCCTCTATCCATATGGTAAAGAAAAAACACGATGTTGTAAATGTTCCGTATTTGTATAGCGCCTCTAGTCTTTGACCACTCAAAGCGCTTTTACACAACATATGCATTCACACAAATTCATACATTGGGCCTAAGAGCTCAAACAGAAACTAACATTTACACATGTTCCACCAGGCTGTGGGGTTCAGTGTATTGACCAAGGACACTTCAACATGCAGCCTGGAGGAGCTGGGGATTAAACCGCCGCCCTTCCACAGCTGCCCCTCTATGTTGATTGCATACTCCAGAATCCACATCTTGCACATGTCTAGCAGAATGTTGCGTGGACATACAATTACTGTTGAGAAACCCAGAAAAGGATTCTGGAAAATGTGAATATACCGGAGAGTTCCCCAACCTCTCAAAGAATGATCCCACATCCTGCTTGTCAATATAGATAGCAACCCAATGCTGTCTGCCCAGGTGAGAGGAGTCTGTGTTTACCACCAGCATGACGGGTCTCTTTTTTAATAACTGTAAGCTGATCACTAGCAAATACTCCTAGAAAGACGCTTTGCTTTACTACCTTATCAAGAACTTTTGACAATTCAATTGTTTTCATGTTACTGTAAAAATCAAAAAACGTCTATGAGAACCTGTCTTCTAGATGATATTTCGAATATAGAATCATATATGGCATAAATAACCGCATTTATTTTACTTTGAAGCGGGTTTCTAAAACAACCCTCTAATCTAACGCTGCCATGTTTAATGAGTGAAATATGATCTGATGATGATAACATCTGTAGCTATGTTTTTAGCAGTTGTCTTTAAATGAGGGGCAACAAATGTAAATCTTTTCTTGAGTAAGGGGAATGCAAGTCTAAACAGGCCCCTAAATATACCCCCAAACCCTGCTCCATACCAAATCTCCATCAGCTTGGGGGGTGTATTGTAAGCATGTGGCTGTACATGTTTACTTTTTGTCTAAAAGTGGTATTTTACTAGGCGGCACGGTGGTGCAGTGGTTAGCACTGTGTGGGTTAGTTAGTTAGTTGTGGGTTCAAACCCCGGTTACCCCGGCCTTTCTGTGTGGAGTTTGCAAGTTCTCCGTGTGGGTTCTCTCCGGGTGCTCTGGCTTCCTCCCACCATCCAAAGACATGCAGGTTAGGTTAATTGGTGTCTCTAAATTGTCCTTAGGTGTGAGTGTGAATGGTTGTCTGTCTATGTGTGGCCTTGCAATGGACTGGCGACCTGTCCAGGGTGTACCCTGCCTTTCGCCCAATGTCAGCTGGGATAGGCTCCAGCCCCCCCGTGACCCTGTACGATGGATGGATGGAATTTTACTACACATAAAAAGGATATGCTGATCCTGATCTGACTTGAGAGAAATCTCAATACTGTCTGTGTTTTGTTGAGCCTTTGGTAGTGTGGTCTGTCATAGGTACTTGTGATCATATGGTTGTTTGAAGAAGAAGATACTTTTATTGTCACATACACATATTGCGAAGCAAACATGTCAGCTAGATCTGGCTGGAACTGCCAATCTATTGTATTCACTAAAACTTTGTTTCTCTAAAATTGCACCGGAGCTGTCTTGTGAAGATGGTCTTAATTACAAAGACTAACCCTTCAGTGTCCAGTGTCTGCGCTCAAGTATTTTATTTCCAAAGACATACACGACATATCCGTCAGTGATGATTCATTTAAGCAATACATCACATTAACAGAATCAACATGTTATTTTCTGGTTAACATTAAAAGACACAGATCAATACTAAAAGTACAAAAACAAAACAGATGACCCATATGAAATGCATTATCATTCAAAGGAAAAACATTTGCTACATCAAGTACAGTGGAATTCACATCTGCATATGCTGTCATTTGCACTATCCTGCTGCCATTCGTCTAATAAATTCTGTTTTCAAATCTAGAACAACATAGTGTTCTCTGTGACATAGAACATTATTAATATAACAGTTCAGTAGACTAGACACATTCCGCATTGTTTTTAGTGTTTTCCCCCTTTAAAATGTTCAGATTCCTGAACTTTCATTCTAACTATCTGTTTGTGAAGTGAAGCAATGAGAAACGGTTTCCTCAGCCAATTCTGTAGAGCATCTGCTGCAATGTGTTGAATGTTGCACGCAGACGCTGTTACAACCCGAAGACTACGTAGTACAAATGTTTGAGCATCTGCAAAATTTTTATTAAAAGGCTTGTGTAATTTCCCCCATATGTGCTTTAATATAAAAGAAGGGTAGTATGTCAATACATGTGTGAAACTGTTTTCATCTGTATGGTCATCTGTATAAAAGCAATATACACGTTTGCTTAGCTCTTGGCTGCAGTATATCATGCAAATAATAAGCTGGTTGCAGCTATAATACTGCAAACATTAGAGTCAGACGATGTATCGTGAACGCAATAGTCCAGAGTGTCCAAACTGAGTGCTCACTTAAACTGTGCCCCTGCTGCTGTCCTCTTCTTCTTCTTCAGGAGAGATAAATGTTAAATTACTTTGCCCCAGTTCTTTGCCATCCATCCATGACTTATTGATGTCGTCATCCTGGAATGATGGAAAATAATTATGCCTATCATGGCGTGATAGACCCTCACCAACTGCACATGTTCTCTTACCTGTACAAAACATAGTACATATATCCATTCAAACTGAGGCACCCAAGCCTTATGATCCAGAAAACTTGGGATTCTGCTGATTTACGTAGGGGACATCAGATTGCTCATTAAAACAATGTGTCATGGGCTTCATCAGTTTTCTAGGAAAGAATTCATTTGGACATATCAATGGCTTTAACAAACATCTAGCTTTTGTTCCAATTTAAACAGCCACCATCTGCCTTAAGCTGCAGATTTGTTTTGTCATTCCTCTTGCCACTCTGTGATTGGCCCAGCTGTTCATAGTTATGAGGCTAGTGATGTGAATGGCTGAGAGGCTAATGATTAATTATCAAACCTTTCAATCTATTTTATATTCCTTCTTCAACCAAAATAACAATGTGTGCACCCAAGACCTAAAGCTTTGCAGTCGTCATTGTGCTCCACGTTCATGATACATATTTCTCTGTCACTTCCAACTTTGAGAAAAGTGAAAGCCCTGCAGCTTTACAGTCTTGGTAATGCTTACATCAGCCTCATGGCATGCATGATCACAAGGTTGTTTAGATCACGTTTTGCGCTCCTTCTCTTTAGTCTTTTCACATGCAAAGCAAGTGTAGAAATGGAGTTGTTGCATGCGCCTGTTTAAGAAGTGACACACATTCAAATGGAGAGCTCACTCCTGCAGGGGCAGAATGTCGTCTCTGGTCACTGAGTCATCTTTTTACAAGTGAAACCTGCAAGTTTTCCTGTTCACTGTGTCATTTCTGCTTCCAACAGTGAAAATGAACAGTGGCTGCTGTTTCAACAACAATGGTCATAATTCCTGAGGACCCAGATGTGTTCCTCTGATGAGTAGGTTGCATTTCACCTTCAGGACATAGACACTCAGTGATTATATGTAAAAAAAAATTAAAAAAAATAAAATAGCAAAGCACTAAAGAGAGAATAACAAGGCTATTTAAGAACTTTGTCAAACTATTCATAGAGGAGGTACCACATTATTATCAGATACAAGTCAAAACTACAAAGTACAACAACAAAACCTTTTTTAGGCACATTCATTCTCTCTGGCTCTCTCTCATATTTATTTGCCACACTAGCGGAGTGGCTCTAGGGATGGCAGTGTGTTGGTCAGACACAAATGAAATATTCCATGTGGGATGGATTGCCAGAATATTCTGTTCATATATTCATGATCCCCAGATGCTGCATCCTAGTAACTTTTAAACGGTCCAATGGTTTGAGACCAATGTAGCGTGATGATGAAGAATTTTAAATCTTTTCCCTAGTAACCATGGCAGTCCCGTGACCTTAGCAGGACTCAGGTGGTCAATAAAGAAAAAGCTGAATGAAAATCTCTTGATTTGTGAAGGCCTGCCAGAACTCTAAGAGCGTTAACAATGAGGTGAGACTCTAGGTGAATTCTGACAACCTAAGCCCGTGTAATTACAATTTACTTGGCTTGACCATGGCCAGAAGAACTCGATGCCACCATCTTAGAATGAACACTGTGGTTTCCATTAAGATGAACTCAGGACACATACTACCCAGAAGGACAGAAAAAATGACTTTGTAATAGAGAATAGATACGTGCATTAATTGATATATTATGTGTCCTTGCCACAAATAAAAGAAGGGGACATTTTGAGTCAACATTGGATCTGGATGCAGGGTAAAAAATACTGGACCAACAGGAAATGTTTCCTTATGTGACGAATCGAGTGTGCATGATATTTTGGTAAGGTATGGCTCTCTATTTGGTGTACTGACTTTAAAGCTTTTTTCAATAGCAGGTTACATGGAGCAAAAAGGATCCAGGAGCAGACACAGGTTTAGGGCAAAACAACAGAGGTTTTGTTGACTGAATGAGGGTTGAGGATCATGTGAGGTGGGCCGTTACCTGGGTCTGGTTGCATCGGCTGGGCCTCCCTGACCACAGACTCAATCTCGACCATGGCTACCACACAGGAGGAGGGAATGATGGAGTCAGTCACCTGAGATTCCTCTGTGGGGTGAACTGTCTAGACAGGGCATCTGCTTTCACGTTCTTGAAACCAGGTCTGTAGGAGAGAGAGAAAGAGAAGCGACCAAAAAACAGAGACCATCGAGCCTGACGGGAGTTAAGACATTTAGCTGATTGTATATATGTAAGATTCTGGTGATCTGTTTGATTTCTATATCTTTGTTCTTAGTCCTGGTCCTTAGTTCATGTTTTAGTATTCGCTTCTAGTTCTTGTTTACATTATTTTGGTTTAGTCTGCTCTGTACTAGTTCTGTGTTCTCGTTTAGGTTCTGGTACTTTGAAACGTGTGTTTCTGTCTTTGTTGGTTATTCATTTTGCCCCATGTCTGCCTGTCAAGTGTTTTCTCTGTTTTCCCCTGCTCTCTCTCTGCCTGCCTGTGCCTCGTTAACCTTGATCCCTGTCACCTGTGTTGCTCCCGCCCTGCTCATTAGTCCCTGTATATATACCTGGTGTTTCTGTCTTGTCTTTGTTGGGTCAGTACCTCCTGTTACCTTGTGTTATCACACCAGGTGTTGTCTGCTCTGTCTCGTCGTGTTTGGACTTTGGACTTTCGCCTGTTCTGGATTGCACTTTGGATTACCTTGTTTTTGGACGTTGTTTTATCAGCCACTCTACCAGTAAGGGCTTGCTTTTTGTTGTCAATAAATCTTTGAACTATGCCTGCCAGCCGTGTGTCCTGCATTTGGGTCCTCCAACCTGCTCTACCCTGCCTCACCACCACATAACCCATGACAGATGTACCCCAAAAAACTTATTCATTTCATGTGGAACTCGCATTTGTCAGCCTTGATGAAAAGCTTGTTCTCCAGCAGCCTCTGTAGTACCTGGCGGACAAAGACAACGTGATCAGACTCAGTCTTGGAACAAATGAGAATGTCATCCAAGTATACAAAAATAAACTGGTCCAAAAAATCCCTAAGAACGTCATTAACAAGGTTCTGGAAAACAGCAAGTGCATTAGTGAGGCTGAAGGGCATTACCATGTATTCAAAGTGTCCGAGAAGGGTGTTGAACGCTGTCTTCCACTCACCCCCCTCCAACTTAGTGAACACCGTGGCCCCTAGCAGAATTTCGAAAGCAGAGGTGATGAGTGGTAAGGGATACTTGTTTCGCACAGCGGTTGTCCACGCGTATCGCCAATGAGACTAAAGAGGGAAAGTCAGTGAGTTCATCTCGAGAAGCTAATTCGTCCTTTATCTTCTCACAGAGCCCCCTCTGAATGTTCCCCAAAGCACCGAATCTTTCCAACCTGAGTCTGCCGATGTGGTCCTGAACTCGATGGAATAATCCGCAACACTGCGCGCCATCTGGCGATGGTCTAACAGCCACCGAGCAGCGTTGCCGCTATGGTCCGGGTGATCAAACACTGAGAGCAGCAATAAACTGCTTGAATGTAAGAGAGGAAACAGACAAGTTAGTGTTTACAGCCTCAGCCCACATCAATGCCCTCCACCTTAACAGTCCCATAATGTACCGTAGCTTATCCGAGTAAAAACTTAAGGGGCGCTGAGAAAAAAACATTGAGCACTCAAGCAAAAGTCCCTGGCACTTATTTAACTCACTAAAAAAAGGTTCGGGATCTGGTGCATAGAATTCTCTCTGCGGAGGTGGGGGAGGGCTGGGAGGCTCGGGCGCTGTGTAAGCCTGTAAGTGCACACACTTGTTCAGTTAAATGAGACATTTGATCATTCATGGCTTGCCTGTCCTCCTAAAGCGTTCAAATCAGCTGGTCATGTTGACCGAGCAAAACTCCCTGATGACTGAGAGTGGATTAGCCCTTCGCAGCCTCCGACCCCGAATCCACTGGGTCAGTGTTGGTCAGATCGTGCTGTTATGCGGAGTAAAAAGGATCCAGGAGAAGTCACTGGGTTAGGGTAGCCTGCTGTCACGTCCCTCAAACAAGATCTGGTGGCTTGGTCACCAGATCGCCACAGCATGCTTGATATAGTTTCATTAGTGTAGGTCTCTACTAGAGGAGGGGCTTCAACTCCCACCTGAAATCATCATGTTACTCACTGAGGCCTTGATAGACTATACAAAGCAATGCATTCTGTCAAATTTAACATCTGGATTTGTCTACCTGGAAGTGAATAAAAAATTTTAAGTCCCATCATTCTGTAGAGAAACTGCTGCGGCGTTCATGCTCATACTGTTTTGAAATAATTCCATTTCCTGAAACAGTTCAGTGCAACTTTTCTCTCCTAAATGTACTTGCAGTAAGCTCTAGTTCTACTAGTCATTTCATCCATTCTGACAAGCCTATCTTTGAATTTGCCTGGTTTTATTACACGGAGCACTGCTCTGGTGATTTCGCCCAGTCCTTCCTCAGATCCATCTGTTTACTGATATTGCTGGAGCTTATGTCAGAGGCATCATCAACTATTTGTCCACCACAAATTTTGAATTCTTTCCTCTGCAGGAGGAGGTCTGAGAGCACTCATGCTTTCAGTATGTGGGTGTTTCAGTGTGTGGGTGGGATGTTGACACATAATTGATACTCTTTTCATCATGGTTGTTCAACTTAGCTGGGTGTTGGTCAGGAGTATGTGGGATGGCAGTGGTATGCCAGAACAACTCATCAGCGCACACAGTTCCTTCTAAACGGACCATACATTTTGTGTGCGTCACATTTACATATTTGGTCCATAGCAAGATAGCTTTGCATTGCTTTTCCCGAACAGCAGTGATCCATAGTGTTTATTTTCCTTGTTGCACAGTCAATATGTTGGTGGAAACTAGGCACAACCTTCTTAAGTTAGCCTGATTAAAGTCTCCAACAACAATGAGCTCAGCATCATGATTACCGTTCTGTGAGCAGTTCAAGCTTCTACAAAGATCTGACAGGGCAGCTTCTGTACTCACCGGTGGTAGGATGTTGACCACTGTGATAGTAATTGATGTAAATTACCTTGATAGAATGTGTGGTCTGTATTTGATTGTCAGTAATTCCAGAAACAGATAGAATTTTAAAATTCCCACTCTCAAACCAATAATTATTCATCCTAAAGCACATGCCTTCTTTTTTCTTACCGGAGTTCTCTGGTTTATTGGGTTGATACAGAAAAGGGATTATCTGATTGAAAAGCATTGCCTGGTATCCATGCTGGATGTCACCTCTGGAAAAACAGGATGTGGAGGTGAGCTAGTGTGGTACATCCTCCTATAGAAAGCTTGAAAAAACTCCTGCATCACTCCAAAGACATGCCAGGAAAAAGGCAGGCAGGACTGGTGACTGTCTGCTGAGTCCATCTGTGGTCCGTTTTTTCTGTCACACTGCTGAGCAAGTGGTAACAGAGGACCTCAGCCTACATATAAGGCCAGAAGCCTAATCAAAGCCACCACAGGGTGGCGATGGAACAGTGTATAAAACACATGCCTATGGAAGAGGAGGCCTAGGTTCGATTCCCACTGTCACACATTCACTAATGTGTCTCTGAGAATGACCCTTAATTCCTAGTTGCCTGGGTTCTTACTTGCCGAGCCTCATGGGATGCCAGGAGCCCTTGCGGCTCAATGTCACTAAACTGTGTGGGGTTGAGAAGGTTGGTGGACCCAAATGCAGGACACGGATTGAGCAATTAGATTACAGTTCCAAAGACTTATTCAAACAAACTAAAGGTGAGCACACTTACTACAGAGTGGCTGAGTTCATAATCCACAGTCCACAGAATAAGTCCACAGAAAACACAATGACAACTGTAACATACTGCAATACACAAGACAGGGCATGACAAGCTACAATGACCGGATGGGGACTGAACAGAAACACCAAACAAATATACACCAGGGCAGAGTTGGGGAGTAACGGATTACATGTAATGATTACGCTGTTATGTAATCAGGATTTTTTTTAAAAATGTAACTGGATTGAGTTACAGTACAGAAAAAATAGACGTAATCAGATTACAGGTACATCGGCGATTACTCATAGCAGAAAATTTCCATTAAACAGAAAACGCTGTGCTATTTGCATTCATATATGTTTTTTACATACAGTCTATGGTAAAACCCAAAGCAAGGGAGGGACTTGTCGCAAGGGATGCCCGTGATTGGTGTTTACAGTCGGCAGTAGCGGCGAATGTGTGTTTACGCCCCCAGCCCATCATGCAGACTCTGTGCGGACTGGTTCCAGCTCCCAGTGAGTGAACAAGACAGCTGGACCAGGAGCGAGCACAACCTTCGAGACCAACAGAGGCCAGTTTGACCATACAGTACGAATGTGGTTTTCTTGGCAACCTGGGGCTGAGTAAGCTTATAGGACTGCTAGCAGCACGGCTAACCAACCGAAGTAACCAGTCACAGATCAGGCAGATAGGCTACAGTTAGCAGTGTAGCAAAAAGTAAAGCTATCACAGAAGCTCTGTGTAAAACATCTAAGTAAGTCACTGGATTCCCTGTGGGTTGTGGAGGCTGTGTTCGGTCCTGTTCATGTGTTCACTGGGAGGCTGCTGAGCGAGGTTTCGTTGCCCGCTCGCACGGCTACGCCTGATTGACAGGTTGCCATGGTAACAACGTGTCAATCATAGATAATCCCGCCCTGAAACATACTCTGCTTTGTGGTCTATTTTAAAATAAATGGGACCATAATTTACTAAATGAACATTGTATTGAAGAAGACTTGAAACTAGTGACTGAGACCATAAACTCACCAGGAAAGTGTTTACTGAGGTAATAAATCAGCTGAGAAGTAGGGTCATTTTCCCATTATTTCTAATGGAGCCAGAAGCAACCAGAAGAGTCGCCCCCTGCTGGATTTTCAATAGAATGCAGGTTTCAGCGACTTCCGCATCAGCTTCATGTTGTAGACCAGAAGCTTCCCGCTTGACCCCACCTTTCACCCAATGTCAGCTGGGATTGGCTTCAGCCCCCTGCGACCCTGTACACAGGATAAGCGGTTGACAATGGATGGATGGATGGATTACTTTACCAGATTACGTTTTTAAAATAACCCTCCCAACCCTGCACCAGGGACTAACGAGCTGACGGGAAGCAACACAGGTGAGAGGGATAACGAGTAACGAGAAAGGCGGGCCGAGGACAGCAGGGGAAAACAGAGGGAGAGGCATGCAGAGGGATTACTGGGGGAACAGACATAGCACAGGTTACTGAACACTAAACACAGGCCATATCACAATAAGATGGAACAATACAGAATATAAACAATGTAACTCAGACACAAGCAGACTAACAGCAGACACAAATAAACTAACACCAACAAGGAACACAGACTGAAGACAAGAGAAGACAGAACTCAGAGCAGAACTGGGCAAAACAACACAGAAGTTTACAGACCAGAAATAAACACCAAGGCATGAACTACAGCACAGGACTGGGAACTAAGACACAGAACAAGGAACTAAGATAAGAGGCAAAACAGATACTAAGTAAACTTAAAGATGCAGATGAATAAAATAATAAACAAGGCTACACACAGAATAAAGGGGAATGATCAAAATCAGATTAATAAAACTAAGCAGATCAGACCAGAACTACATGGAACAAGCAGATAACAGGATACAAACAGATTCCCCAACAAGACACAGCAGACGGGATCGTGACATAAACCCATAAAAGGAGAATGCTCCAGGCTCTCCTCACCTTTTCACATGCAAGGAGGTCATACAGGAGGTCATTTGAATCCCATTTAAGTGCTGAACACAATTTTGGATCCCAAAGGAGACCTGCTGAAGAAAGTGTTGGATTCCACCATTTTACTTTTTACTTTAAGCACAGGAAGCCCGCAACAACAGCAGACTGCACAGCTCCAGAGCCAGAAACACCTGCAGAAAGCAACACTACGGGAGAGGGAGGACATTGAGTTAGTGACATGCATTAATGGCATAAGAATGTATGAATGGTTCAGGACTTATCTGACTCATCTCTATGGAGCCAGATGAGTCTCATAAAGGATAAATACACACACTACATTCACATATGCACACACAGGATTCATATATGCA
>JAPMOB010223182.1:0-30578 GCA_029875015.1 Lepomis gibbosus | reverse complement strand
TGGTCTCATCAGTCCATAAGATTGTGTTCCAGAACTTTTGCGGCTCATCTCTGTACTTCTTTGCAAATTTCAATCTGGCCTTTCAATTCTTCCGGCTGATCAGTGGTTGGCATCTTGTGGAACAACAAAAATAAAGGAATTTGCCTTACCGTTCCACTGCTTCTGGAGGCGACTGTACTTGGTTAAAAATGTAACACTTAAAGTTAAACTTATTATGTTCTTTTTTATGAAGAGTCCTATTAAAGAGGTGGTGTTATGTTCATTTTCAGGTTCATAATCTTATTAAGGGGTTGTACCAGAACAGGTTTATATGGTTTCATTTTCAAAAAACACCACTTTTTTTAATACTGCACATTGCTTCAGCTCCTCTTCTCCCCCTGTGTTAAAGGCTTTGTTTTAGCTATGGAGTGATACATCTTGTCTCTAAATGATCTTTGTTGGGAGTTGCACATGCACAGTTCCTAGTTAAGGACTATCAGAAGCAGAGAAGGGCAGGTCAGTGAGAAGCAAACATGGCTTCGGTTTAGCTGTACAGCTTGGCAACATAGACTGGAGCAAGAGTTTCAGAGTGGTGAGATATTTAACTGAACTCTGTCTCTACGTCACAGGGATGAAAGCTAACAGCACCTCGTTTAATACTCGCAAAGTGGCTAATCCAACACGCCCTCAAAAACACCAGTGGAAAAACACCGAACAGCAGCACACATCTCCTCTCCTTTCCAAACACCAGCTACCCTACAGGCAGTCAATAGACATAAAGTTGTTACTGCAGGGATGAAAGGGAAGTGGCTGGACTACAAACAAACTGTTTTCTAGCGGCTCAGAGCAGAGTTTTCTGTCGGAGATGGGAACTCCCTTTAGGCTGGAATTTGGGCTTTTTCACTTTGCAAACCTATTACATGCACAAAAAGGTATATAACTCAATAAAGGAGAAGGGGAAACTCCAAAAAGTATAATACCACCTTTGAGAGTTGTGCTTCATCAGGATTATGTTGGTTATATGGTGTGGTTTGACAAGATCTGATTTACCTAATTGGCCTGGAAACATAAGCAAACAACTCCACAACTGCCTTCTAATTATTAGTCAGTTAAATTTTATTCCTAATTGGTACATGGTAGCATGTGACATCACATTTTTCCAACTGACTCACACCCACAAATCGGTCATGTGAAGAAAAAAAAACTTGTTCTGACTCTGGCAGAAAATGTTTAGTTCATGTAGGATCCAGTCACTCATAGCAAGAAGCTGAGTGACAAAATATGTTTGTTTAAAATGAGACGGATTAAGTTTCTATAACAGGACAAAAGAGCATTCCTCTGTCCATGGTGCTAAAACCTTTACTGTCGTAGAATTGGTCAATAGGCTGATATTTAGTTGTACTTTCAGTATCATGATAGCGTCAACATTATCCACATGAACAGTTTATGAATATCTCTCTGCTAGAGTATTATGCATGAAGGTATGTATGATAACATAATGTGCATGTACATCTAGAGCAATAACAATGAATTAGAAAGAATATGGATTCACAACAATGCATCATATTAAAGCATATTTATGTGGCTTTCTGCCACCTCTGCGTCAATGTGATACAGCTTTGTTCCAAGACTACAGCCCTGTGAAGCACTGTGCATCATGTGTTCTTCTCTCAGATAAGGAAACTGAGTAATAGGAATTATATGTGCTATTGGTATTCCTCAGGGTGTGCACCTTCCCCTCACCCCCACTCTCCCAAACACCAACGTGCTTCCATCTAATGCCGCAGTGCACTAGTCTGACCCCAGCATGCTCACAGGGACACTGTGACCATACTATCATGTAAATGAAGTTAGTCTCATTTTACGTGCCTATGGGAGATCAGTGGTTTATCAGAAACATGACTGCCAGAGCAGCTCAATATTGTCCATTCACACCAATGTGCAGAGAGAGTGCAGGAGTCAAATTCACAGCACAAAGGTCAACATTCATAAAAAGCAATTGAGGCTGTTGCTAGCTGTTGTTGTCATGCTTAGAGGGTCTACTTTATAATTCTTGATAATGACGAGAGGACTTCTATTTACATGTCAAATCCTTCATATGTTTATTCTGTTTTAAAGAACAATTTAGGAACTCCCTTCTAATATGCCAGTAGTGTTGGAAGATTATGTATGGTTTATGTGGGTAGGATTGCAATCGAAACCAAATAGATTTGGAAAAACAAATCAACACTAGATTATTTATGAGACTGAATCCAGTTCAATATCTGCACTGCACTCCTAATATGCCAAACAGTGCATGACATTGACAGTAATGTACTTTCTTGGTTATTCTTACGCCTGCAGAGCTCGCCATCACAATGTAATTAAATTATGAACTGACACACAGTGGTCTCGTCACGCTTGTTTGTTTATTCATTATAAGAGGCAGGGAGCTTCCATTCTGTGAATAAGAAACAAGGCTGACTCAAGTGCTGTATGAGGCACACAAGGGCAGACAAATGAATTTAAACCTTTGTGCTTTAAATTGGTCTGGATGGAAAGGCCCAAATAATGAGAAGCAAAATGTGTGACCTAGAGCAGGTTGTGTATCAGTGTACCTTCAGCCAGCCAGTAGTGAGAAATTGTAAACATAGACAGAAGGAATTTCTCAAAAGTTTTAACCTATTTCCATTTAAAAGAAACAGCAGCTGCTATTTTTTTATCTGAAGATAAAATACATGAAAATAACTAACCCTGACCCTTTCCAAACAAGCGACTGAGACTTTGACCCTTGAGTTGCTTTAAAAATTATCTTTTTTCAAGACTGTTGCCATCACTCTTGCAACAATCTATTTTCCTGTGGCTGTCTTTTGTTCACCTGCTTGTGTACAGCTTTTGTCAGGAGTGAAACACCCGCCCTACTTTTGGTTTACACACACAAAACAGGAGACACGTTATGTTTTAGGGGTGACATTTTATGCTCGTCGAGAGGCAATTCAGCCACATCCTTTCTTCAACAACTAATACAAGTTATAATGAGAAATGTTGTCATTCCCACTTATTATACTGTACGTCTCAAAAAAATAAATGGCATAATTGTAGTTGTTAGAGCAAATTATGACACTTGTGGGTAAACGTTCTGTAAACTGCCATTAAATGTGAGGAGGCTTTCTGCGCACTGTAAAACAGCACAGAGAGCAGGTGGAGAGGCAACAGGCTTTGGCCACCACAATCTGCCATAATAACCCTCCCATTTACTGACACCTCCCATCTCCCATTCTTCTGTGTGATTGAAGTACTTTGACAGCTTCAGCACTTAGAAGGTCCACTTATGTTCTTATCTATATCAGGCACACATTTGTGTTCAAACTTTGTTGTGCAGTATTATAGATATTTTTTTTAATCCCCTGTCTGTTTCCATTGTGAAATAATTAAAAGTCATTAGGCTATGTTTTGCGGTTACACTTTGTTGTACTCCTTACAAAATGACTTGTAAGTATTTAACATGAAATATGCCAAGCTGTTGAAAACTGCTTTGCAGTGCATTTTTTATTATTTGTTAGTAAGGTGCACACTGTTCTTCCTTACATTATAGTTTTATACTCAGCACAACATTACAGACATTGGTTATGTGTCCAACCAGTTGTTGGGCAATCAGCAGAGACTCCAAAAAGTAATTTCTTTCTTCCAGACCAAGAAATAGTCTAGGCCATAAAACATACATTTTTACATTTTTTTAATGGTTTGAACAAATGAGATATAACATGTTAATTTGTACGCTTTACAGGTACTGGTACTGCTAGCTGTTTTCAGGCTTTGTGCTAAACTGAGTTAGCCAGCTGCTAGCCATAGCTTCATATATAACGTACAGACCTGCGAGTGGTATGGATCCTCTAATCTAACTCTTGAAAAGAAAGCAAGTGAGTGCATTTCCCAAAATGTCAACCCCTGAAGTGGACATGTTCTATGCACATGAACCATACAAAATCATGGGAAGGATATCATACTGTTGAATTTCTCCTTAATTGACAGTAAGAGCTCTTCAGTTAAAGAGTCTTCCATTTCCGTGGTCACTCATCTCAGATATGGTCCAATTAGAACAATTACACAAGCAAAGTGGCACTCTGTCTTCAGTGAGAAAAAAGTGATAGGTGACCCTATGGCTGATTACCGTCTCCACTTCACACTAGCCATAATGAGAGTGGAGTGCATGGCTTACTAATGTTATGAACTCTAGCTAGACTTCTGATGCACTGGTATTCATTACTCTGTTGATGTTCTCTGATTTGATAATGATCCACTTGTGTCTGCCACAGAAACCCATCTGCTTAATCATCACATAAAATGATAGTACATGTAAATATTGAGGCACATATTCAAAGTATTGCTCCTTCTGCTTTCACAGATACATTGTAAAGATAATAATACAAGGCGGACTACAAGTAGAGTAAATCTACTGATCTTTTTGTCCTCATGCTGGCCACACTTTTATTTTTTCATATTTTTTTCTTTATTACTCATCTTGCAAGAATTCCCTTTATGGTAATCACATTTTATGAAATGGTAAGACACATTTTATGACAAATATTTTCAAAATGCTACAGTGCAAATGCACTTGGTTTAAGATACTTCAAGATGTTTCGTCCCTCATCCAAGAGACTTCTTCAGTTCTGAGCAGCATCTCTGATTGATTAATGACAAGCACAGATGTGCAACTGTGCTCTGTCTGATGGCTGGTCGTTAAAGGATAAGCTGCCATTAGTGGAGAAGCAAATACCCATAGGCTTTAGAAATAGGATTGTGTGCTTGTTTAAGAAAACACATTGCCCCCTTTCCCTGTTCCTGCTGAAGTAGTCCCTACAACACCGATATAGTACCAGAACATGGATCTGGTTGGCCAAAGAATCCACTCTTCCGTTATGACAATATTCATTTCAAGATATCAAGTAACTATGCTAATTATCAAGAAAAAAGAAGCCACTGTCACAGCTACAGGAGCATAGAGATCTCAGCTGTAAAACCAAGGATCTTGGGAGATGCTCATGTTTTATCATTAGGGAAATACAGTCCATTATCAAAAGCCGAGAACACTGCAATTAACCCTCCAATCATTTATTCAGACTCTATCTGTATGGGCCTCATACAGTACTTAATCCCCACATGTAGTTAAGCCTGGCATCATTAACTACGCTTGTCAGGAATCTAATCTGGCTCATCTTCTTGGCTTTAAAGTCCTTTCTCTTAGTCGGCTTTGGTTTATCACCACAAGCTGCACTAATCATTTTTTGAATCAAATAGTTACACCTGTGTGATCATGAACCAACAACCTATCCAAGTCTCCATGCAACATCCATCCGTTATCTCTGTTTGCTTGTCCAGTGCAGTGTTGTGGGAGGCTGGAGCTTAGCCTAGCTCATTGAATTAGAGACATTCATCTAAAAATCATAGAAATAGAAGATTAGACTTAAAGTTAAAAATGAGATTCTGTGGAAAACAATGCCTATTAAGTGCATCCGTACTGCCCTTCAGAGAGATCTTACGACTCTGGGCTTACTTCACATTATTGTTCCTACAGATTTTAATGGTTAAAAACTAGCTGCCACTTAGCATTCTAAAGGATTTCACGCAAATCCTTTAATGCAAATACAGACAATCAAATTTTGAGAAGCTAAATTAAGATAAATAAGATAAGTACTGAATGTCAATATATTTAAATAAAAATACGAATAATGTATGTTACATAATTTTATTATAACACAATGTATGTGAAAAATTCACATAAAAAGGAGAGACAGTTGCGGCAAGGCAGAAAAAAATTGCATGGGAAGGAAATTACTTTTCCAGCTAACATAAAACAACAGTCATTAAGGAAGTAAAGTAAAATCAATAACCAGAGTTAAGTAACATTTAGACACCACTTTCCAAATGGATGCAGCTAGATTTTTTTGTCTAATAGGCTGAAACAGTTACATTACATTGCTGCTTTACAAATGACTTTGGAATTGCATGTACAAAGTGTGAAAGCTGGGTTAAAGGATGAAAAGGTGTTCACAAATCAGGCTCACTCATCTTCAGGCATTGTGACTGTTACATTAATATGATGTCCAGCAAAACACTAAATATTCATCAGCTGGCAGATTAATTCCACAAAATAGAAGCAAAACAGTTCTCATCTAAAATAATACTACAAGAAATATCAACACTTCTTTGGTAGTACACTGTAGATCTATGTGATATTTATGTATTTTTAATTTAAACCTTTTCGTTAAATAAAGAATGACATTCTTGCAATGGAAATTTCCTTCAGCTTTCTCATATGTCTTCAGCCACAATTGAAACATAAAATGACTAATTATAGTATAATTTGAAATTTCATTTGCTGGTATGTGATTAATCAAGACACTTGTAAAATATAGTCATGTAGTGCCTTCTGGTTAACATATTAAAGAACAGATTAAATTTTAATGTTTAATTATAAAAAGATCTCAAATAAAATATTTATGACTTTTAATAATCCAGGTAGTGATTTGGATTCTTATTTGCAGTGTGGATGCTTCTTCTACAGCTGCCTTTGAAAAACAAAAATCTTGGTTGACAATTACACCTCTTTAATATATCTCTTTAATCTAACTCTTGTTTGGTAATTCTGAATCATTTAATAATATTTCAAATATTGTGTAAACATATTTTTTTCTTTGTTATTCTAAGATGATCTTCGCCTGAAATTGGCCATAGAACAGGCACACAGCTGTGTGATTACTGTATGCTAAAGGTTTAATGGTTTATGTAGAGCACTTGACAAATGAACTTGAACTTCAAACCAACAATGGTGTTATTAATGTTTAAATACCTGCTCAGAGCAGTCAGCGTTAAAGTGATGCGTCCTCTTTGTTCACTTTTGTTCCTCGTCATCTGCTGTAAGGCCTCTCCTCTGGTCCACTGCAACTCTGAGGTTTATAAGATGTATTTGTTGAAATTTAAAATGTGGGAAATTTTATTTTTTAAATATATAAGCCAGTTTAGGGCGGCACGGTGGTGCAGTGGTTAGCACTCACAGCAAGAAGGTTGTGGGTTCAAACCCCGGTTGCCCCGGCCTTTCTGTGTGGAATTTGCATGTTCTCCTGGTGTCCACGTAGGTTCTCTTCGGGTGCTCCGGCTTCCTCCCACCATCCAAAGACATGCAGGCTAGGTTAATTGGTGTTTCCCAAAATTGGCCTTGTGAATGTGAGTGGTTGTGTGGCCCTGCGATGGACTGGCAACCTGTCCAGGGTGTACCCTGCCTTTCGCCCAATGTCAGCTGGGATAGGCTCCAGCCCCCCCCGCAACCCTGTACGCTGGATAAGCGGTTGACGATGGATGGATGGATAAGCCAGTTTATTCTGTTGTGTGCTCCTAAAACAGGAAGTGATTTGTTTAGTTTTGGCAGCTTGCTCAAGATAATTGCTGTTTTCTTTCTTTTTTTTTGGTGACGGTCATGAGTCTGTCAGTTGATTCAAATAGAAATGATCAGGAAAAATGGCAGTGCACAAGCTGTGCAAACTTGGTATTGTTTACTCCACCTTGAATTTCATGCATCCAAATTAGGGCATGTAAAAACAAACTTTACCTGGCGTCGCACAAATTCCAGATCAGTAATGTTTGATAATGATTATGCATCACCGTGCTGAGCCAAAATGCGGGAAGGAGGAGCGGAGAGGGGCTGAAATCGATATAAACAGCACATTCTTCCCCTGCATGGCGTAAAGGGATCTATTATAAAGAAATCATGATTTATGTCAATGGTAGGAGGGATGTCAGGTTGGGCAAGGGATGGAGGTACGAGCCAATAATGATAAATGCCCCCCATTCACATGCCCACCCAGCCCCCCAATACACTCTTCTATAACCAGAGGTGAAGCTTTTCAGCACTTCTCTGCATTCGTCCTCTCTTTATCTCACCACTGTGTTGGCTTTCTTCAGCATTTACACCACCTCACACTGGTCTAGTCTTGTGGTTCCACACTCTCTTTTTGTCCATCTTTTTTTTTCTTTATCAGATATATGCCTCTCTTCTTCTCTGTTGTGCTGCCCATCTGCTGTTGTCTATTCCATGTGATCTGTCTATGTGGAGACCAGTGCTACTCATCATGATGGATTCCAATGATCCAGTGCTTTAGGGAACAAGGAGCGAGGCAGTCACCTTTAAGCTGTGGTTGAGCAATCTGTCACTGTCAGACATCCCCCATACATGTAACATGGGCCAGACAGTGAACAAGAGGAAGAGGAGGGATGAGGAAGAGAAATGGCCAAGATAGCGTACAGGAGAAGATCAAATGTACAACAAAAAAAGAAGAATTGAGCAAAAGAAGCACAAATCCACTATTACCCGTTTTATTTTTTGTGGAATCTAAATATTTTGTGCAGTAGCAATTGAAAACATGAGAGTAAATTTTGTAAATAAATCAGTGAGCTTGACATTTCTGGAGTTGATATTGATTTCATTTAGTTTAATTAGTTAGTATTGAATTATTCATCAATACAATCTGATACAAATGACAGCTTCATTTATGACAGAAGTGCGCTCAATCGGTCATCAATGAGAATTAGCATTAAACCATGCGCCATGGTATCATTCATTGACACACATCATCAATAGTGATGTTGCACTGGACTGACTTTCTTTTATGCGAGGTATTTGATATGTATTGAAAATGAGTGATGAACATGGCCACCCTGACCTGTGTTTGCATGTTCTTTTAATTTGTGTTTCCGAAGCAGGTCAGGTAAGCCGATAACTGGAGGACTGACCTTAAGTGTGACTGACCGATTGTCTATCTGTGTTAGACCAGTCAATCTCCGGGCTAACAGAGATAGACAATGACTCAGACAATCACTCACTTTATTCCCAAGGAATAAAATGTATCTTGAACTCAACAATACTTGTGCTTCAGCAAAATATCTGCTCTGCACACATTCAGCAGGTGTCTGTTGTGTATGTGTGTCGGGATCTTTTTCACCGCATGGTAGCAGGAGGGCAAGAGGCACCTAGTGTGTAATTGACAGTGACAGATAGCAGTCAGATATGATTAGTTCCAGCTAGCAAAGCAGTCCATCGGTGCCCTTCCTGATAGATAAAAACAGGGAAGTGCAAAGCAAGCAGTGAAAGGAACCTAGTTCTTTGGCCAGATTGTAAACAGTCTAAATATCACAGACGGCATAGTCCATCTTTCCCAAAATGACTGAGATATTATTAAAGGTTTAATTTCTTTCTCCATTAAGGAAATTGTTACATTTCTCCAACAGCAGGTCACCTAAAAAACCCTTAATCTGCACCCAGTGCCGGCTGAGCAGTAGGAGCTCATTTTGACCTGACATCACCTGTGCTTAACATTACATTATTTTCCAACAGCCAAATGCTTTATATTACCTCCTGCAAAAAACCTTCTCGAATATGCTAATGGTATAATTTCTATATTTAGATAACCACATTTTTACTTTTCACAACTATGAATTTACATATAAAAAAGCCCCAGTAGATTGGCAAATAACAGCAATAAAATCTACTTAGCATGCTGAGGTGCATGAGTAAATAAGACATCCCCGGACACCCACCCACACAGATACCTCGCTGCTCTTTTAAGCTTCTAGTAAACAGGATTGTCCGCTGCAAATTTACATATAGGATGGATAAGCTATGATATCCCAACGCACCTGCATACTGTGTTGAAAAGGTTAGCAAAATTAGCTTATACCAATCAAATAATAGAAAAAAAAAAATAATAAAAAAATTATTTGTTTGGACAAGTACAAATATCTTGCCAATATCCTGCTAGAAAAGATATAGAAAATGTTCTGAATCACATTTTACTGTTGTTTGTTTCCAAAAACAGCAATAAAATGTTAAGCTAAAGACCTTAAGTAACTACTACCCCCTTAAATAAACGCTTTACAACATTTCATACAGTATCAAACTATCTAAAGATATGAGTGATGTAAGTTGCATTTACCTTAGTTCTGATATTAATGAAAGCATTATTTAGTCTACAGTTTAAAGATGAAACACTTCATCTTTTCAGATTATAAATTAGAGTTAACATGCTACAAAGATTAGAGTTGTATGTCTCATGTGGACTGGTGCAGACTGAGTAATCGCAGAGATACTGGTGCACAAACAGCTGCCAAAATGTCTCTGCCGGGCAGGAACATGATCTAAATACTAATCAAACATCATTTACAGCTGGCTTTATTTGAGGCTCCTGAGAGACTGTCCCATCCTGCTTCTTCGCCATGGTAACCAGGGATTCATTTCAAAGGTGTCATGCTGCATTATCATCTCACCAGCTCATCCACTCCCCTCCGCCCTCTGGCTCGCTTGCTTTTGTCCCTTCTCTGTTCAGACCCTTCAATCTCAAACCTTCCCAGCATCCTGGAAGGAAAATTTCTCCTATCTTGCTGTAGCTCAGATAATACACTAGTGTTATCTATCTGCCTTGCACATACACAGACACTTGCAGGTGCACATGCACACATACTACATATCCAACCATCACGGCACTGATTCAAACAGACCAGCATGTAATGTTGCCAGCACATTTAAGTAACAAGAACCACCTGCCATGCAAGGTGTTAACCTGATGATCTGCTCATTGTCTTGCCCAAGGACACTTCAACATGTAAACAAGAGGAGCTGAGGATCGAACCCCCTGCAATTAGAGGACAACCTGCTCTACCTCCTTAGCCACAGCCGCCCCTGTCAAGACCACTTGTACATGGTCTTCCAGCCACCTCCTTTCCTGCTCCATCGTCATCATTCATCCCTTTACCCATCCGTTCATCCATGCACTCATCCTCTTATTCCCTTCTACACTCAATATTGTGCACACCTTTCCCATCTCTCCTCCATGCTTCAGATCTACCATCTGGGACAACAAAAGGGCTGACACCTGAAAGACAGATTCCCAACACTGAGTCATTCTCTTTCTGAGGTTCCACATGGCCAGACGTGTCCAACAAATTCCCGCTTTATTTATCCTGACAATCATATATCCTCCCTCTAGGTCTAGTCATCCTCAACAGCTGCATGCTAAAATTACATTGCTTAACCTTTAATCATCAAGTGGCATATGTCTTGGCCAGTAAACAAAGCCAAGGAGTGCAAGGAGTGTCTTCCCTTTGCTGCATTCCACTGGTCAACAGATCTCAGGCTGCATCTGACTGGCCAGCAGAAAGAGATAAAGCCATGATAGAAGCCATGTAAAGCCAAACCTTCTCTAAAATGGAAGAGAAATGATATCAATGCTTAAGTAGAGGTGTGCATAGATGTTTCACACCCTCAATGACCTGTGGAAAAACCCTCAAGGCTCAAAGAGTGGTCTTCAAAATCCTTTCTAACCTTAATGGCAGTGAATTAAAATCTCTTAAAACATACACAAACAATATTCACAAAGGCTTTTAAAGACAGCGTGATCTTAATGTCCTATGGCAGGAAATATAAAAAGGCACTGCCAAATCTTGTGAACCTTGATATCCCATGAAACAGCATTTCAGTTTAGAATATCTAGTGAGTCATTCTCTCATAAGAGACGTTTATGAACTAAAAGCAATTTGATGTGCACTTCAAATAAATACAAGGGCTGAAAATGTATTTGCCTCACTGTCTGAGAGCAACTGTGCCAGTAGGTGTCTAGAGGTTGGAAATGGAAGCTAATTCAAGCACTTCTTTGTTTACATGCGTCTCAATGATCTGAGGGCATTAGGGAAGCCCTGACCCCATACATATGCTGGAGAGTGAGATTTGGCATCTTGCCACATCAAGCAACACCAGAGGCGAGCAGGGGGGTTACCCTTTGTTTTGTGCAAAATGGCTTCCTCAGGCTGCACTTTGTCATAACAAAGACAGTGAGCACTGTCTGTGCGATATGACATGGCGTCCTTCCTCATCAGCCATCACTCCCTGGGGACTGTAACAAATACAGCACAATTGCAACTAGAGAATTTTCTAACATGAAAACTAGCATCATAATGAAAGATTGAAAACAAAATCATTTGCAGTCTTATCTTTCATCCCTGGACTCAATATTACACTTAATTTCAAAACTGAAACTGTGAAATTACATGCTGAGTTGCAGCAAACTGAGGAAACACTTGCTAAACTCAAATTATTATTCAAATGATGTTGAATTTCACATGTATGTGATTCCTAAATCATTTTTATTTATGACTATACTTATTCTAAATATGTATGTTTCGTGAAAAAAAAACTATATAACAATTATTCTCTGACTTGTACTTGGAATTAAAAGTGTTCCATAAACTCCAATCAAAGTTTATAGGTGTAAAAACAAGACAATAGCAATGATTGTAAAAGTACTTTTTAACTTCTAATAACTAGGGTGCAGAGACAAGCCTAAGGTAAAAAAAAAAAAGAAAAAAAAGATGTGCGTAAGGGAACAAAGGTCAGTCTTCTGAGGGTCACAGCTTCAGTGGAGCAACCAACCCTGACACCAACCCTCATTTCTCCTGCACCTGGTGCTACCTTACAGGAGAGGCAGTTTTAACCTGTCCAGGTCACAGAGTCCACATTTGTCATATTATACTGCCTTAATGACATATTTATCAGATTAATAGGATCATGCTTTATGGAAGGAGAGCTGTCTGTCAATCTTGGCTGAAACACAGAAGTAAAAAATGAAAGAAGCCTCAGGGTGAACCATCAAAAAGACTTGATGTATCTTATTAAACCTCACATTTAATACAGAAACAGACAGAGAGGAAATATTTATCTTTTTTTTCACCCCCCCCCCCTTTTATCCCTTTTTTAAGGGATAAAAAGAAAGCTACTTTGACTAATCTCCCATATGGTAAGACAGGTAGAAAGGAATACATAGTAAATGCAACACTTTCATCTGACAGTGATTGCGCCAATGCATCATTGTGCAAAATTTCACATAGCTAGTAAAAAGCTAATTTAACATTGAAACTAATTAATTTGAAAATGCATTCCTAATTTCTAATGACAAACCACTGTCTTCTCTTTCTAGGAAGTTGCTCACCCATGTGTTTTACTGGGCACTCTGTACACCGCTACTGAAGTTTCCCAACTGCTACAGCTCAGTGCATACTGTACACTATAACTATTTTAATAGGCCATTACATTAAACTGTCTCTCATAATATGTATCCCACAGCCCCATGCTAAGCATACTGTGTGCCCAGGGGCTGCTGACACAGAGAGGAGGTCTAATGGTCTTCTGTATTAGTGGGTTAATTGCCATGTCCTGGTCTCCACTGGATTGTGAGTAGGGTGTTTTAGTTTAATTGCGAACCATCTTGTCCTGTAACCTCCCCGCACCAAGAGGCCTTGGACTGGTGCATGGAGGAAGTATTAAGTCTTGGAGATAGTCCTCATGATCCCTCTTTGACAACTGAGATGGTAGTAGACTGCCACCTTGTGGCACCATAGTTAAAACAACCCCACAATAGAGTCCACACAAAACTGTCATTCAGATCTGACAGATTTAAAATGAATTTGGATACAGTATGTTGCCTACCATCACCTTTCATTGTGGTTTATCAGTTGCTGCATGCACATACGGTATCTTCATCTTCATCTTCATCTTCATCTTCATCTTCATCTTCATCTTCATCTTCTATACTTAGGCCAGTGTTATAAAGTGCAACTAGAGACACCTTGGAGCTGCAAAATGCACAATGACATAATGTAGTAGTATAACAACACAGTAAAAGTACTTTATCTTGCGAACAGAAATGGGATTTCCTCTATGGTTCCTGACCCCAATACATTATTACAGTTTTTTTCAATTGTTCAGTTCTTGAAATTATGCCTCTTTTTCTCAAAACTCTAAACACAAATCCACAACTTCTCACCCAGTTCCCCGAAGTTCTTATTTTCTGGTCAAAATGAAGCTCTCCACTCAAAACTATTCAATCTTGCTGAAAAAACAAACTTTTCCCTCAGACATAACACACAAGCCCTCAAAAACACATACGCACACACACTCTTACACACTGGTGAGTTAATAAAATAATACTACAAAAACTGGTTATAAGTAATGTTGCTTGTGGTTCTCCCCCTCAAAAACACTTTCACATGATGAACAAACCAAAAAAAAGAACAAATTTGCACATTTTTTAGTCCTGAGTGTACTGTACAGTACAACAAACCAAACAACAAGTTATTCTGCCCCAGCATCTTGAGTTTGGTCTGGGACAAACCAGAGATTCTTGTTCTCCACCTCCCTAGTCTTCCTCTCTCTACCTCCTCCACATTCTTCTCCACCTCCTCCTCTTCCCTTCTCCTCAACCGCCCTACTCCTGCTCACCCTCCACCAACTCCTCATCTTTCATCCTATCCTATCTCCTCCTTCAACTTCTACTGTTCCTCTTCCTTCACCTCTTCCTACTGGATGAACTGACTCTGGCCCTTTGACAGTTTTTTACAACTGCCTAGTTTTCAAAACTCTACACACAATCGCCCAACCTGCTCACACAAAATGCAAAATGCCTTGTATATCCTTCAAAATGAAATGCTGCCTTTAAAATGACATAAACACATCCCAAATGAAGCATTGGCATCAGATGGCAAACACTTTTTTCATAATAGAAAATTATTGGATATACCATTTTACACACTGTTTTATAAATCTAAACCTCTTTTGTCTTTCATAGGCTTATGTGTACATTTCCATACAATGCTCTAGAGTGAAAGTAATCTGCTAAGAGGTGCTGTAGTATTCTGTAAACACCAATGCACGTTGAAATTGAAAATATTTATTTAGCAAAACATTACTATTGCAGCAGCAGCAAAATGTCCAACATATAAACAGCATACAAGAAAAGGAAACCATAAACATATACAAACTAAAAGTACTGCTGAAGTAACCATTAGATTGTTGCAATCTGTTCTACTATCTGAAGGTTCAAATTCTGGATGCCAGTATAAAGCGACTAAAGTTGGGCTGGACTCTCAGGTCAGCTTCTCTCTTTGTCAACCTGTGGTTGATCACATGATCAATAAGTGTGGCCAATCTCATGTGACTGATCAATGATGGCTCTCCTTCCTTCTCTTCTTTGGCATCATCCTCTTCCAAGTCCTTCTCCTCGTCTTCCAATTCTTCCTCCTTGAACTTGTGCTTGTTGTCGTTCCCTGTCTCGCCCTCCAACTCCACTTGCTCTCTGTCCATTGTTGGCATCCATTGTTCAAAACAGGTAATCTGACCTTTGACCTATTTATAGGTCTACTGTATACTAAAGCAGTGATTGGTTAGTGATCAGTTAGCAGTTAGTGTTTGCACATGTGAGGAGTGGGTGTGTGACCTGGTGAATAAGCATAGCACATTTTGATTGGTTGTGTTTTGCAAAGGCAAGCAAGTCACTTCCTGTTAGATTTCTGTGTCCTAGGTAAAGAATTGTGTGTAGTGTTTTGAGTAAATTGTGAAAACTGAGTGAAAGGCTAAGAAAAAGCTTATGGTTTTGTAGATTTGAGGTGATGTTTTGCTGTTTGAGTGAGATGTTTTAAAAATTGTGTGTGTAAGCAGTTTTAAAAAACTGTATCTATATATTGAAGGTTCTGATTGGTGTGTTATCAATTTTGACTCCTTGTGTTTCCACCTGGGTAGTTGTGTGCTTTCTCAATGACCACATGGTGTAGGCAATGAGAACTGAAGGGATTTGTGTGTAGAGTTTAGAGAAATGGGTGTGCTTTTTGAAAAATGCTATGGTTTTGAAATTTTAGTTCAATAGCCTGTTTATAGTGTTTAAGCAAGTGAGAAAAACTGTAATAAACATCCTGCCACATAGGGAAATGTTGAACCTATTTCCGATAGCAAGTCTTATGATATTAATTCAAAAACCTTAAAACTACCCAGTCATGGTGTTGGTGTCATCAGAAGCTTTTTCTCAAATTGTTGTTTGCCCTTGTTATTTATGCTATTGCCTGTTGCATAAATTTAATGTAAAAAAAGTTAAAATGCAGCCTTTTAGTTCATTAAAAAAGATTCCTAGTTTGATCACTTCTTGAATCACAAACCAAACAGGCAAACAGGGTTTATACCACAACAATTACAAATTAACCCTGAAACAATATGAAGCTTTATAATATATTTATACTACCCCTCAGTGGTATTCTTCATTTCTGTGATAGCAGGCAGTTGTTGCTGTCAGTGTTTAACATGTGGACAAAGAGAACAAGCTAACACATAGATCCTCAGCTGTGGTCCTTTTTGTCAACCTTCACTGGCTGCACAGGAAATTTACATTTTAATGGCTCAAACTGCTCAGTGCCGCCTGCATCAGAGTGAAAGCTCAGCTGAAACCACGGGTGACTGCCCCCAAACAACTCACTGAGACAAACCAGCTCCCACATAAACAGTGACACAAAAACAAAAACCTTGACATGGTCATGAAAGCTTTTGGCTCCACTTCATATTATCTATCATTTTATTAGACATCATTTACTATAATGCAAATTAAGATTAAGAGGCCCAGCATCTCTGGTAGAATATTCTGGCAGGACAGATTAAGCCCCTTCAGATAAACATAATAATTTTGACTTGTACCTACTGTCACCATAAGTGAACAGAAATTTTGATTGAAACTTCATTGTCAGTAAGTCACATGACATAATATTCACACTAAATCCACTAATTTGTTAATTAATTATAATTTTCATTACCTGACACTTTGATTTTTTGATTAAGAAATTCTTCATCTTAGTCCCTTTAATCAAACACCCAAAAACCTCATGTAAATCAAACTAGTGAATGCCGAAAGCTATTAACCCCAATAAATTCCGTAATTCTCAATTGATCCCCCCAGTGGGAAAGTTGAAGTTGTTATTTAATGTGTTTTTCTGATGCAGCTATGTCGAAGACAATAAACCTATTTTAATGTCTTTATAAGGTCAGAGGTAACTTTAATACATTATAAAGCTCCCACATAGTCCCACCATACCAGCCATTACCTGCCATCCTCCTCTCTCCATGTGTAATCTAACTGTAATCTTTAATTTTGTATGTCAGACACTAAATTTACATTTATTATTTATTTATACTACATTTACATTTAGCTGACGCTTTTATCCAAAGCGACTTACAATTGTCAGAGGTCGCACGCCTCTGGAGCAACGAGGGGTTAAGTGTCTTGCTCAGGGACACAGTGGGAATTGAACCCGGGTCTCTCACACCAAAAGGCAGGCATCTTAACCATTGCGCCATCCCACCCCGTATGCACATATGACCATAGATTAATTGGATAAACTGTATGATATAATGCACCAGTACAAGGTGAATGAAAAATTATAGAGCAAGCAAAGGTTTGGAAATATGAACTTGTATGTGCGCCTCATGTCCTACTTGTTACCATGCTGCCATCTAGAGGTAAACAGCTGTATGACTAATTTAATTTGGTGCTCCTTCACATATTGTTTACACACTAATTTTTATGTTTCATTTATAAATTAACATGTTTGCTTCAAATACAAAGAAATAATTGGTTTAAGAAGTTTATGAAATATATACAATGAAATTCATAATAGTCCTGGTGTTTATGTTACTGCTTCTAGCGCTTTACCACTGGGATTTCCTGATAATTTGAAATCTTTCCATTCACTCTGCTGCACCTAAGACGGAAATCAATGGTGTTAGATCATTTTTGGATTACTGGACGGCTTTTTTCACAACAGACATTTTGACTTTGTCATGAAAGGAGAAACACGTGTCACATATAAATTTAACGGTGGTTCTGTTTAGTTCAGGAGTTCCAGTAAGCCATGACAGTTTGACGGTTAGCCAGCATGCACTACAAGACCCAGAAACCAAAGCAGATAGATGGAATACAGCCATCATTAATTTAATAATTTAAATCTGTGATTTTTCCTACTGTGATCTGTCAATATGTCCTTAGTGAAAAAAGGCCTACTATCGCAAATCAACTAGACCTTGTCAGGATGCAAATATCAGGCTTTTACACTTATCTGTAAAGGTAATTCATGCAATATGAACTACTGTTTACATTTAGGTTTGTCAGATGTAAGACGTGTTTTAATTTGTTTGTTTGTAAGAAAAACATACCCCTGAACACAATCAACAATATGGTATCAATTCAGTTATTCACAATAATTGAGTCAATGACAATACTTTAACCAACAATTACTTTTATTATTAATCAGAGGATTATAGATACTGAACATGATTTGGTTTTTCAGGGATGCGGTTGCACCGGCTATGGTACTGAAAGAAAGATTTGTTAGAGTATAAAGGATATGCACAAATGATATGAGGTCTATATACAAATTTAACACAAACACATGCACCTAAACAATGTGACCCAAAGTAAAAACCCATCTGTTACAGAAGGGTCTATTTTGCACACTGTAAGATTTTAATTGTTGATTTGCCAGAACCAATCAACTGATGCTTGATTCAGTAGCCTGCATCAGTAACTTAATTAACTCATGTGTTTACTGTATGTTATCACTGGGTTTTATCTCAGGGTCTGCTAATGCTGAGGTGCAACCACATACACAAATTAACAAATTGCTACTTATCCTTTGAGGCAGACTGTACAGTGTGACATAAGAACAGAATGGTATGCATAGCTGATGGATCCCATATGAAAACATGTATCTGAGAAATCCTCTGAGACTATATGCAGTTGGAACCTCAAATCAGCTAGTAGGAAAATATCTGGCATCATTTGTTTTTCTTTCTTGAAGAGAAACTGTATGATGGAAAAGACTGAACGTCAGGCCTACATTATGCAAAATAATAGTTAAACAAAAGATTCTGTTCACATGTGATTTCTCATGTTATAGTCAGTTGTGAGGCACTCATATTTGACAGGCAGTTTATTTACAAATAGCAGACCCATACACACAAAGAAAAGGAAATTTCCAAAGAATGCTGGGTGATGGGGAATTTATGTTCAGCAGATTTCAACAATCAAAGCATCATTTCCCTCATTCTCTAATTTCAATTGGCGTGGAGCATCAAAAAGTACTCAAAACATCACCAAGGGTCATCAGCAATTTACTTTATAAAAATATCACCATGGAGATCCACAGATTTGACCGTGGGAAAGAAAGACATATTTACAGTAATCCACACAAAGGAAAAATGGAAAGAAATAATTTGGGAACACAATGGTCGGAGGAAAAGATGAGCAGTGCAGACAGAGTCCCAAAAGGCAAAGCTTGAGCAATTCTTGCTTTAAGGTCTCTAAATGGACACCTCTTTACCTTTTCATTTGTCCTGTAAAGACCAGACAAATAAATCTGTTAAAATTAATCATAATGATAGAGAATTGTACAATTTGAGATACAAATAAACAATTAAAATATAGTAAAATGAACTTTGCACTTTTGAAACTTTGGAAAATGTAATAATCTACCACTGTATAGTGCTGGCATAATGAAGATTTATTATAAAAGAAATACTGTTTATAAGTATTGTCTAGCACATTTCTAAAGTAGTTATTATAATTAAGTTCAAGAACAAGACCACGCCTCTCTCTCCCGCTAATCCAACCACCTGTGCTTCATTCATTTCAACCACCTGTAGCTCTCTAATCCAGTCACCTCCACATACTTCACTTTCAATGGGCAGCATGGTAGCCCAGTGGACAGCAATGTGATTTCACAGCAATAAGGTCCTGGGTTCAAACCTCGGTAATCCCAGGACTTTCTGTGTGGAGTTTACATGTTCTTCCTGTGTTTGTGTGGGTTTCCTCCCACCAATGACACGCATGCTGAAATTCATAATTCCGCCAAAGTAATAGTTCATAAAAGCAAGACACTTCCAGAGACATTCCCCGTCTTGACCAAAAGGTTCCTAGCCACTTCATCCACCATGAACTAGATCAACCTCTTCATCTCTACCTTCTTAACCACTTCATCCCTTCCCCCTTTGAACACTTCACCCAACCTCGCCATCCTTCCCTTCCTGAACCTTTGCACTAACCTAAATAAACCCCTGTTGTACCTCGATTGCCGTGGTCTTAGTTAGTGAATAAACCTAAAATGAGAAAATTTGCAGTGGAATACCAGCGTTCACTATGACAAACATGACAAAAACAGAAAAAATAAATCATGAAAAGATATATTGTTGGATAATTACTTTACAGTGGAGACCTGTTGATTGCTCTACCGTTTATGATCAAAAACACAGTCTTTAATATTTTCACAAATCATAAACAGAATTTTAATTAATGACTACTGCTGGACAAAGTTTTTCCAGTAACAGTATCATTTGTAGTTATAACTATTTTAAGTATCTAAAAAAAAAAACAACTTCTAGATGTTTTTTCTGATTCATACCAATTGAAAAATTTTATCTGATCCTGTTCTGACCATTATTTTCCCCAATTATTCCTTAACTTTTCTAACATTGATTTATCTGTTGGCCACGTCAGTTATTTCATCAATCTTTTCTTAAGAAACAAGCACATAACCAGATAACAAAATAATGACTTACATACACTATAGTAAAGTACTGCTACTGTGTACTTTAAAGACACGCACATGTATACAATTGTTATTGCACCCTGACAGCACAACAAAGTTAAATGATACTGAATGTTAGAAGAAATGCAACATTTAGAAAAAGTAAGATATTTTCATGTAACTCTTTCAAACTCTTGAACAAATATTTTATCTGTTAATTTAGGGGTAAACAAACAAGAGGCTACGTGTCTGACGACTGCACCAACAGTGTGTTTCAAATTCTCACCAACCAGTAGTTGCGTACACTTTGCGTGGTCAGTCAAAGAAGAGAAGTAGAAGAAAAAGGAGAGTGATTGGGTCATTTGTAGAAAACTATGTCTACAAAGCACCAACTGAAACAGTGAAACCAGAACAGAATGTGTGGCAGGCTGGGAGAGGTAGTCATAATATCAGAAGTGTCACGTGACAGTGAGTGAGATGTGCTCTCAGCACTAGAGGGAGATCTCACCTCATAGTTCTTCAGCAGTAACAGCCAAAGTGGACAGTGACAGGGTTTAGTATCTAGAATGAGACTGCCAGTGCTGTAGGAGCGGGGAGAAAAAGACAGTTGGATCTACATATATATCTTTGTGATTACTCAGTCAGTTGGAAACAACTAGCACAGATACTATAAAGCTACAAAACACCTTTTTAAAGTAAAATAACTGTGATCAACCCATCCTATCTGAAAAAGTGGAGCCTGCGTCCATCCTGTAATCACACCTTTGCTAGATATGTGAAAGCTATCTATTTCAAATAAATAATACTGTTCTAAAAAATGTTCATTTGTGAAGTTTAGACTAGCAAATGCATTTACACACCAGGTGTGATTGCAGCATAAAGCATGATGATCTGACATTAATATGTAGTGGGAAAGACATGACATACCACAATGTGAATAACTTAAAGTCTGACACGTCACTCTCACTCCTCCATGTAGATGAAGTATGGAAATCTAGGATACAAAATGACCTCTAACCACAGAGTGAGAGGAGGAAACGTGTCCTTTTTTCTTCAGCTAAGACCATGACCATGCTCTTATTGATGATTACGGTGATGCAAGATGAGGTGGATGATGCCCTCTGCTGATGAAACATGAGATGACGGAAGGATGATAGCCAGATGGGAAAGGATCAGGACAGCACACTGGTGTTCTGTGAATCCACGTCTTGCATGCTCATGACATCTGTACTTACTCCGCTTTCATATATAGGGTTATCGAAAGCTGACTCTTCTGTCATGTTGTCGTATGGGGGCGAGGATGTTGGCATTCTGATAGCCTTCCCTTGGAGTCTTAGAGAAATGGAAAACATCCTGTAAAGGCTACTTGGATTCCAAATAAAACAAATAAAGTTTTGAGGTATTACTTACTTTGCAAAGTAGACATAAATCCCGAGGACAACCACCAAGATGATCGCAGTTGGAATAAAAACTGCAAGAGTAATATTGGTTCCCTCCATGCTATAATCCATATTAACAACTACAAGATTGAAAACACAAAAATAGATGAGAATTATAGGAAATATGCACCAAAAATAAATAATAATATATTGACACTGCAAAGTTTGAAAAAGACGACTCACCATCTAGCCTGCGTTCATTTACATACTGGTTTGTGGAAGCTACAAAGACACAATTGCAGTTTAGTACAGTGCATATATTACACTGTTCAAAATAAGTACAGATTCTGCATTCACAAACATCAGACAAAATCAATAGCACATTATATGGTCCAGGTTGCATTCTATTACTTTATGTTGTGAAAGCTGAAAAGGTTGCGTGGGCACGGTTTACCTCTGCAGGCAGGTGGAGTGCTATTCCACTGTGACGGGTGTCCGGGGATACAGTATATGGTGGCCCCACCCTGCAGCTCGTAGCCCGAGTGGCAGGAGAAGGTCAAAATCTCTCCTGCTTGATAAAAGGCCTTTTCAGAGTTCTGCACACTGGTGGAGGCAGCGCCAGGGTTCCTGCATGGCTCGTACTTTTCAGCTAGGAGGCAGGACAAAATTGTACGTCACAAAAATATTGTATTTGTCTTTTTCAACAGTAGAAACACTCATGTTAGCACATATGAAAGACAACAGGCACATATAAGGCAAGATAGACCTTATATTTTGTACTTCATGGAAGTATAGATAAGGGCCCTCACTATAATGACACTACAGGAACATGCTGTGGAAAATAAATCTACCAAAATTAAAATAGACACCTTAAAAGTCTTGTATCTTGTACTGAATTAGTACATAAGCATTTTAAATTTCAGAGGATATTTGTAAAGTATCTGTCAAAACTTTTACATAAAGTTGTGGCAAACTGAAATTAATTCAAATTTAGAAACACAAACAAGCTTCTTCAGTTCTTTGTCAGTGGCAGTGTGACATCATCAGTGTCTACTTTTTTCTCCCGTAGTTCTCCAACTGTGGCTACTGCAGAGGTGCAGAAGGACTTAATAACCCGTGTTGAACTTTTGAAGGCCATTGACTAGACAAGAATAAATGATTCAGTATACGTTGATTAGTTGTGGTTTGCCAATATAGAAACAAAAAGTAGCACAACATTACCATGACAGTAACATGTTTAAATCATAAATTCAAAGCACTCGAACAGTATGTGTGCGTGTTAAGTATGTTTGCATGTTTGATATATGTGTTTCTGACTTGTGCGACTTACGGAAACACTTGGGCAGCCTCTCGCTCCACTTCGGTGTGGCTGAATCTCGGTTGTAGCAGGTGAGGAGGCTGCTGCCAGACAGGATGTAGCCTTTGTTACAGATAAACTGCACTGTCGATCCAACGGTGAAGCGGCTGCCTGTGATCACTTTATGACTGTGCTCCACGTTTCCAGGGTCTTGACATGTCATAACTGGTGCATCACAAAAGCAAATGATGATGATTATTTGTCATTGCCATAAGTGGTATAGTAGACTAATGAAAATATATTTTTAACACAGAAAGTAATTATAATAATGATATTATTGTTACAATATTATTTTATGAACAGGGACATTCATAATAGTTACTTCAAGGACCACACAAGATAATTATACTGTTTAGAGTATAGACAAGGATTTTTAAAGTACACACCCAAACTGGAGATTGGCAGTTTAAAAAAAGGGATCAACACTGATGCAGCAGATTTAGAGAAAGAGTCACGACAGGCTTTAAACAACCTTTTTCATATATGCATATCACCCCCCTTAGACCTGTAAACAGACTTTGTTGTGTAAAATACTAGATTTTGTGTGCTTCCACTCACCTTCCTCACATCTCGGCACATCACCGCTCCAAGTAAGATCCCACTGGCACATGAGGATCTCAGAGCCTACCAGCTCATATCCAGGGTAACACTGGTAAGTGATGACTGTGCCGTGGATGAGGTCAGGGTGGGAAGTGCTCTTCCAGCCATTGGTGATCTCTGGCAGCTCAGAGCAGGTGTCGTTCCTCGGCACCTCTGTTGGTGTTGCATTGTGTTGGCAGGAGAGGAGAGACAAAAGAGGAAATGGGAAACTAAGACAATGGTACTGGGAATAACGAAATACTTAAATAATTCCACATTTTCTTGTGTAATGAATGTTACATTTTCATTCTTTATATGGGATCAAGACTGTAAAAGTAGACAAGGAAAACACTGCATTAATGTGCAACACCCTCCTCTGCAGGGAATGAATACAACCTCAACATTTTCTGTTCTGTGTGCTCTATACAGCAGCAGTTTGGGAGGACAATGTAAATAGAGGCTTGCAATGTTTGCTGGGAGGAACATAGCAAGTGGTTTGGCGCCCGTCAATCTGAGCCTCCCTAACTGCCACATACATGGCCAACAACACAAAGCACTGGGCGAAAACAGCTGATGTTGAAGTGTACCCTGTTATTGTGTTTCTATGTTTGTCGCTATCTAATCCTGTGCACCTGGGATTAGCCAGAAGACAGACAGGGGCACAGCAAGGAAGGAAGGAAAAAATTTATTTTTCAGTAACCTGCTGGGTTCTAGGTATGAGTAACATTTAAAATTCCTCGCTTGTTTCCATTTTGTGGTTTCTCGTCTGTCTTGCAATTTTACACTGAAAAAGAACAAAACAAAACTACAGTCCTACCAAAGAAGTGGACAACAAAGCCATTGTTGTAGCCATAGATGTTGGTGGCAGGATCTGACTGAAATTGAATAGTGACATCAGCCATGGAGGTATAGAGCTTGAAATGTGGTCGTGTGCCGCTGTATTGGCCCAGGATGTTCGCTGTCAGGTCATCGCCATCGTAGAAGGTCAACAGGTCATTCTTACCAACATGGAGACTGGAACACACAATAGAAAAGTGGTTACAGTTGCATTTCTTCCCAATGAATATACAGAATGTCCCATATCTGTGGTTATGTGGCCTGTTTACTGTGTTTTTTGCTCAGAGCCTCAGAAAAGTTAAGTGACTGGTATCTTCCTCGGCTGATGAAAGCAAAAGCTGATGACACAAGGCGATGTCAGCAATACTTTTTAAATTATTTCTTATTAATTCTGTTTATATTGGATGGATCTGATGTGAAGTAAACATTAAATAATTCATGATGTGTGTCTCTGCGCAATCCCCCACCCCACCCTCCAAACACACACACACACACACACACACACATTTACTCACATGAATATGTAGTGTATATCTTCAAATATGAGCATAATATAAAATTATCCTTTAGGTCACAACACCTATACAAAAAAAGCTGCAATACATGGCCACCAGGTTTAAAGAAAAAGAATTAGAACCAAAGGCCACCACATAACTAAATAAATATCCAATAAATTATCTAAACATCTCAAGGCTGCCAAGTACACGGTAATGCTCAATAGAACTGAATATGAGGTAGCCGATCCACAGTTTGACAGAATCGCCGCTGTCATTGATTAACGTAAGAATACATTAACCTTTTCCATTTGGAGATTTATATATGTCTTTGCCCCCCTTTATACAGTGTCAGTAAAGCTTGACATTTATTCATACACAGGGGATGGGAAATGGTGAAAAAATGACAAGCCACGGAAGATGTAGTTCCCTGCTGATATAATAAGCAGGGTAAACTAGTTGCTCTTTGTGTGCCTTAAGGTGGGTGTCAAAATAGAAATGCAGATTGACTGTATGATTTGTTTTGTGTTAATATTCACAAGCTCTGCTGAACAGAACTTAAGGAGCAATTATTTTGCAGCTATGAATCACCTGTCCCCTGCATTAGCTCTCCACCACCATTTACTGTGCATGATCAAGCAATCAATCAAGTGCACAAACTATTTTCAGAAAACCAGTGCTGTCCCAAAATACTACAGATAATAAACCTCCCAGCTTTTCTCTATTCCTTTTGCTTTAATGCAAAGTGCAAGCTGCAATTCCCAAAAATCATATGCCCAAGTCCTCTCTCAGCTGTAGTTGTAATCACACCTTGTTCTAAAATCATCTGTCATTGTCTTGTCCCTGTATTTACTCTCTTTGTCGCTGACTTTGTCAAAAAAGACTTTTAACATCCATATGTCCTTATTCTAGGAACCGACAAAATAGAAAATCATAGTGTAATAATCTCACCTAAAAAGAAGAAAACTATATCCTGCCTATTTTAATGTATATAAATAGAACCACAAGGTGTATGTTCATGGACTACTAGTTGAGGCAAAACCTTAAGAGAAAAACATCATCAGAATGACTTGATTTTACTGTGTGCTTGTGCAATGTGCTGGTGCTGAAATGAAAACTAAATTCCAGCTTCTCCTGATGGACACAAATAATAGATGCCAGCTGCATGAATGAGAGTGAAATGAGGTGCTGAGTGACAAGGTACTCCCTCTGGTTAGTTGGACAGCTATAGGGACAATTTACACCTCCATGTTCTCTAACAATCAGCAGCTGTGGGTAGAAGCGATAGGAATGACAATGCCAGTTTCCATTTCCAAGACGCCACAACAACACTTCATGCATATATGGAAATGGGGCCTCTTAAAATGACATTTGTTCAAGTGTGCAAAAAGAGAGAAGGAAATCAACAAAATAAACTAATGATGTTTGGCTCCTACATTTGTGGTTACTATATGAATAAGATGCACCCTGCACATAGACAAAGGGGATTTTGATTAGCAGTTGGAGTAATAGTGTCCCAATAAAACGGGGGTGTCTATTTGAAATCCGTAGAGTATCGCCGCTGCAAATTGTTTGCATCTTTTTCTATCACCACATCTCTCACTTCACTTCTATTCAAGCACTATCCTCCACCTGCTGCTCGTGTCAACAAGGCTGTCCACATTATCGTTGCACTGTCTTTCACCTTATCTTCTCCCAGAGGTCTCCCTGCATTCAGACTACCCTAGAAGAAGAGTTGACAATCCAACCGAGTGATTACCTCAAGTCTCTGCATTTCGTCCACCTCAACACAAAAATCTAGCACTTGCTGCTCCCCACAGGTTTAACCACTCTCTAGAGGGTCTCTACATGGCTCTAGTTTTTAAATTTACTACTTTTCTTCCACAGTGGTGTGTCTTATCAACGCCACAACCCATATTCTTTAGCTTGTTTCACTAATCTGGTATGGTGATAAAGCTCAATAGCATTGCTGCTGATCTTCCTTTCCTGATAATCGTATACAACGAACATGTTTTTGTGCTTGGTGGTGAAATCTGATTTCAGTCTTTTTCATCTTTCAAAAGTCAAAGCAGCTAAAGATTGAGCCTGTACGTCTCCGTTTCTCATCTTCATGGAGAGATCACTTAGAGTTAAAATCTGTCTTCACACTTTCACCTGAGGCTTCGGCAAAATATTTTGTCTGTGCCATCCCACAAACCTCTGCAACATCAACACTAAATTCTGCTTTTTCTGTCTGACTGGCTAAGACAGACTTATACTGACCTTAAAATCAACTTTACAAGACAGACCTTCTTTGGGGGAAAAAAACTTGCATCTGCAGTAGTCATTTCACAGCTGATGACAAGTCAAGAACAACAACAAAGTATTTTGGTCTGATGGACAAGATGCAAGGCCAATACTGCAGCTATATTTATATTCGACTGCATTGGCAAATCGCACGCTTTTGTACTTGACACACTGTAAACTTTCCTCATGCCTGCGTTCCTAAACAGTCTCCCCTGACGCTCTAACTCATCAAGAATGCAGGAGTCAACCTCGGTTTAAAATTTCCCCACTGACCTCATCCATTCAGTCACTCCACTGTCTGCTTGAAGTGTTTTCAAAATGCTGGTGACAACACAGAATGCCAAACACACAGTGCCTTCAATCCAGACTTACAGTGGTGAATCACTACAGGTCGCTCAGCTGCCTTCTCTGTGGCAACCTGGCAATTGCTCCACCCAAATGTCATCCCACCTGGCTCCTTTTAATGGTTTCCCCTCCAGACAGGAAAGCAGCCACTCCTTGCCTTGTGTTGCAGATATTGAATTAAATATATATCCTTCATCGACGTTGCTTGGGTGTTTGCATAGTTCCAGCGGTCTTTTTGATAAAGGACTTTTAGAGAATTACTGCAAACTCCTCTGCATGCAATGGCACCAGCTCAATTCTGCAGACGAGGGGATGGCAGCTGTGTTTTGTACAAGCTTCTAGGCATTTTGTCACCTTCACTGACCTGTCAAGTCAAGTCTAAGGAACCCGGAAAATCTCCAGTAACTCAAACAGAATGGAAATTGCTTTCAGTGTCAAGCTTTCAAAAGGCAGCCTACTACATCTTCTCGTAGACATATTTGACATTTGAATTGTTGTGCTCAGTGAAAAAAGGTTCTCTTTTCACATAAAAATAACCTTTTTCCAGCTATACATAACCCCCGGCACAAGGGGACTTGCAGGTTACATGTAATGTTCAGACTCGCCACAAGAGGACTCTATAAACCCAGAATGCCCTATCTAAGGCTGGATTCTGTTCAGTAAAATGACACAAACATAATTACCACTGTAAAACAGACTTCCTTCACCATGTTGATATGTGAAACACATTTCTAGATACACTACAATCTGAATGCTAAAATTTACATGTGAACAATTTACCTTTTTTGTGTTCCACAGGTGGAGATATCAACTGTAACCTCTCGTCTCTTGCTCGAGCCATGCTCCATGCTAATTACCAAAGCGCCAACCCTCCTGTTTGGCCTAAATTAATTAATCAGTCCTCATTATGCACACTGCTCCTCTGTAATTGCCAGCACAGGCACAGTGATGAATGATAATACAGAAAACATTCTCATTAACGTGGAAAAGTGTGTGCCCACCCTCATAATGAAACAACTCTCATCCATAAGAGCCTATTGTCACTTCAACATGCATTACACGTGCACACAAACATACTTTAACAAAAATTACATGTTGACTGCGCCTTTAGGAATGCTATTCTCAAGATGAGCGGACCAGACAAGAAGGTAAAGGGGGGGAGGGGGTCTGCTGGGATCAGGCAAGCTGTGGGTTTCTACTGCCATGAAGGCCATGCATGACTAACCTTGAGATAAACCAGAGCTGGCCACAGCACCATTCATTTGCAGCGAGTGGCCTCATGTGGCTCGGATTAAAACAAACAACTGGTGCAATTTTAAAAAGAGATCTCTGAATGAAAATCAGTTTACCTCAAATCAAACTTGTTTACTTGGGAGAAAAAAATCCTCTCTGATCTTTTTTACCCTAGGTGCACTGGTTGACTTTCAACATCAGACATTAATCACTGAGCCTTAATCTCCAACTAAAGAACAGGTAGGCAAGCGGGGTCACACAAACCCATGTGTGGTATTCAGACACTGTGTATTATCGGTATCTTCTGAAGCATTAATTCCCTTTTGATCTGTGGATCATATTTGAGTGATGGTTCACATCTCAGTTGCTGTAAGCCTGAGCGATAATGTTTGGGGCATTATGTGCATTGAGAAAATGCACCGGCACAGAAAACTGAGCCCGTACAAAAAAACATCCACACTTCCATCAAAACCTCTGTTGACTCTGTGCCACAGCTGTGAGGGAATCCCAGGAGCTATTCTAATCAGTATATGTTACTGAATTCAGCAACATCCGAAAATATTGTCACGCAATACAAACGTTTGCAATTATAATCAGTTGTCAATTTGATGAATCTATGTATGTATTCGTACAATTCTCAATCTTTTCAGCAAAAAAATAGTGACTGATTTAGTGAGAATTATGATTGATCACTTGGGGCAGTGCAGCTTCTGCCCAAATTGTGTCCAGATTAATGTGAATAGAAAATACTGTTTTCTTGTGTTTATTGCGTTGTCATCAATGGTTTATAGAATACACAGAACACATAAAGATGATTCATTGCCCCAAAAAACATTGTTGCATCACCACACAGACGAGTGTCTGATCTGGTTCCACAAAGATTGCCCACCATATTGACTTTTTGTTATATGCCCATTATCTTATTCAATTTCAAAAAAAGTTTCATTAATGTTTTTTTTACACATCGCTCATGTCCACACAAAGATGTGTGTAATTAAAAATCTTTTTCACTTTAATGGAAACGATATTTATGCAGATTGTTGAAAGTGGGTTTTTCCTGTCTTTTTACTGCCCTAAAGAACTAGCTAATGCAACAAAAAAAAATCTAACAATACTGATGATTACTTTTTCTGTCTACTAATGTGAATTATAATCCATGTGGACATGATCCTTGTCATTTTTGAACTGTTCAGAAATATATATTCTTACTGCAAGATTAAATGAATGGCTAATCAAGAAAACCAAACACAAAAACTGAAGGGTGCAAATGCCTGCATGCATAAATGGCCACTATGACCAATAGCTAACAATAGCTTCTTCTGTTTAAGATTTGTCAGTGACTCTGTTTTTGTCTAACCTCAGGCAGTATTCCCGCTGGTTTAATTTGAACCGCTCTGCACCCTCTTGTGTGCAAGTGCTTAAGGCAATAACACTAGTTTTTGTGCTTTCTTCAGGATGCATGTTCGTGTAAATATTGTATTTATTCAAATCAGCAGATGTATCCATGTAAGATAAGCAGACAAAGATGCAGATTCTCATGCACACCCTTAAATAGTTTAGTTTTTAAAAGAAACATTAAGTGTAAGAAAAACAAAGCAATGTGATTACTCATTTAAGAACAATAACGTGGATAAGAAAGCAGGGTTGTTGTGTGTGTGTGTGTGTGTGTGTGTG
>JAPMOB010223180.1:0-14707 GCA_029875015.1 Lepomis gibbosus | reverse complement strand
TAGTTGTGACTGATGTGATGTAAATGTGTTGTCCGGCAGAGCATTTTTATTTTATTCTCGTTATTTAATTATTGATTTTAATTGATTTTATTTTTATGTTTTTTTATTAGTGGATTTTATTACTTTATTTTATTGTGTTTATCTTATCTATTAATTTTATCCTATTGTGTCTCCTATTGTGATGTACAGCACTTTGGAAACCCTGGGTTTGTTTAAATTGTGCTCTATAAATAAAGTGGATTGGATTGGATTCGATTGGAATTCTGAGATAGCAGATGGCCTAGGAGTTGAAACCGCCGACCCGGGGCCCAGGTCTGTCCAAATGCTCAGCCACTTTGTTGCCACATCAGTTGCTTTTGTAAACAATACATCAAAGTGTTCCTCTCTTAGCACTCATATTCCCACATGAGGTCTTCTGTCATTGTAAGGCCAAGCACAGTGGTTCCTTTTAGAAATGCTCCAAGAAGGCCATTGGCCTTAGCTGAAGTGTCAGATGAGCTGCATGAAGCCATTTCGTCAAAGGCTGTCAGAACGGCCTCCAACTGACTGAGAACTCAGTGAATGAACGTGTCCAAACAGTCCATCCTCCAACAGAGGTTTCAATGAGGTGAAACCATGCTCTGATTTTGTGGTTTCCTGGAAACTCACCTTAAACTTGCTAGATTGATTAAAGAAGCCCCCCCAATTCATGCACCAAAGCAATTGAATCTCTTACTAGATGCTTGACCGGAAGCCTGAGTAACTGAGTTTACGCAGTGTAGACCACAGTGACCATAGATAATTTTGTTGATGATTGTATTGCCCATCAGCTTCATTTCATTCTGCATTTGAGGACTGGTGAAATCACAGCAACCCTTTGGGCCAGCTGGTCAGTTCTCTATCACACTCTGCTTTGTACTTTAACGGCTGGCTGAAATTTCTGGTCTCCTTATCAACACCCCCAACAATCTTACTCAGGTTTCTCCTGGCTTGTTGCTGCTGTCTCTCAAGCTCAAAAAAAGTTACACATAACTAGGCTTTGGCTCTTGAATCCAAGTCATCACAGCTAATTTGTGAAACTGGCTGTCTTCATGAGCACTGAATTTCTCCAGTACCTCTTCCAATTTTGAAAGCCAGTCTTGACAAAAAGCTGAATCTGCTTTTGATGCAAGCTTAGACTTTTGTGTTGAAAAGAATTTAGCACAAAAGAAACAGAGGACCCATTTTTATTAAAGGGGCTGTAATGTAGCCAAGTATAATCTTTAAACCATTTCTCCTGAAAGTAGAGTGTCCTGTTTGATAGGGTTTGACAGGGTATCCTCCCCACCTTTGCCTGTCTGTTTGCTCTCTTTCTCTCTGTAAGTCACTGTATGAAACTCACTCTCCCTGCTCGATTGTATTATCTGAAATACACATGAGATACATTAACATTAAGATCAGACTGTTGTGATGTTATTATTCAGGCTTAACCATCAATATTTGCTCCATTTCTCACTCACCTTCATGTCAGCTGCTCTCCTTGTCCTGCCAGCATTCTCAAGCTCCTCTGTCTCTTGAACATGAAAGAAATGCTATCAGTAATATTTATACAACTGGAGTTTGTTGTTGTTCAGGGAAGGATTACTGGTTTCATCTGACTTATCTGGTTTTCTCAAGCTGCCTAAAACCCTGATGAATGTCACTTCCAGCTCATCTCTTCTCTTGCTCATGATGATACCATAAATAAAACTGTTTACTGTAAAACTGTGTACTTTAATCAAACAAACACTAATAGTGTGATTTATCATGAGCATATACACTTTCAGACACTTGACTCAATGACAAGTATAACTTAACAAAGGTAATATTTTCACTATTTTACTATTATTATTATTATTATTATTATTATTATTATTATTATTATTATTATTATTATTATGCTCATCACTGCCAATCGACCCGTTTCACAAAGTTTGTTTCCACAATTCCAATGTTAACAATTACTGACACTTTTATGCAAAATATTATTTATTTCAACAGCTACAGTTAGCACAAAATGAAGTCTTCACAGTAAGGTTCATGTATGTCCTGGCTGAAGTTACTGTATATATGTAGCTAGTTAACCTTCTGACATGAATTTAGCATAATGAGACCATTCATACAATAATTTTAGTAACACTTTAAAAAATGACCACAATAAACAGTGACTCATATTACATTCTAGTTTTCCATTTTTTAATGCATCTGAATAAAGACTGTACAATGTTTTTGACCTACAGCAGTCACACAGCACCTCTCGAACAAACCACATGAAGACTTGCAGTAGGCTACACTGTAATATTAGAAATTGTTGAAATAATCGCAATTTGTTAAGGATAGTGATTATTATCTTTACATTTTGCTAATGATCATTCTAGATCCTTCCAGAACATTTTTAGCATATTTGAATATTGGGGGGATTTCCCTCCCAATATACAGATGCATCTCAGAAAATTAGAATATTATGGAAAAGTAAAGTTTTTTCTGTACACTTACTCAAAAAGCAAAACTTTCCTTTCTTCGGGATTTATTACATACAAAAAGAAATATGTCAAAGGTGACATGGCAAAGCAGATTCAAGAACTTTGGGGAGCTTCACACGGAGTGAACTGAAGCTGGAGTCAGTGTATCAAGATACACCACGCACAGAGAAATAGGGGTATCATTTCTGTTCTCTAAAGGTACATTTGTCAAAAAAGCACCCTGTAAGGTATGGAAATGGTCCTTAAGGTGTTTTAACTGTGGACCTTTGTTTATTTTTAAAGGTACAGAATCATTGCTGACAGCAGAGGGTACATAACAGTACCTTTAACAAGCTTAAGGTACAGGCAAATGATGCAGAAAACCAGTGATCCCCGGCCCCCAGGATATAAAAGGTTAGCGATGGCCCAGTGGATAACATGGCGTTGGTGTGAGAGACCCGGGTCCAGTCCCCACTGTGACACATCCACCAATGTGTCCCTGAGGACACTTCACCCCTAGTTGCTCCAGAGGCGTGCAATCTCAAATACATACTGTGTGCAGGCACAGACATGTCTTGGAAATTAGGAAGTGTCGCATTCCGAGTGTCAAGCCTCTCCTGAACATCAGAAGTGTTTTACCTGGGCTAAGGAGAAATAGAACTGGATCATTGTTCAGTGGTCCAAAAATTAAATTTGCATTTCATTTGGAAATCAAGGTCCCAGAGTCAGAATCCAAGTTGCTTGAAGTCCAGAGTGAAATTTGGGGTGCCATGTCCTCTGTTGGTGTTGGTCCACGGTGTTTGATCAAGTCCAGAGTCGATGCAACGTCTCACAGGAGATTTTAGAGCACTTTCATGCTTCCATCTGCTGACAAGCTTTATGAAGATGCTGATTTCCTTTTCCAGCAGGACTTGGCACCTGCCCACAGTGCCACTGTGCTTGCTTGGCCGGACTTGAACCCCGTAGAGAATCTATATGCTATTGTCAAGCGGAAGATGAGAGACACCAAAACCATCAATACAGGTGAGCTGAATGCCGCTATCAAAGCAACGTGGGCTTCCATAACAACTCAGCAGCTACAGGCTGACTGTCTCCATGCCACACCACATTGATACAGTAATTTGTGTCAAAGGAGCCTCAAGCATTATACAATCTTTATTCTAATATTCTAATATTTTGAGATATGGATTTTTGTTTTCCATGAGCTTTAATCATCAAATAATAATCATAAAATAAAATAAAGTCCTGAACTATTTAATTTTATACTTAATGAATCTAGAATATATGAAAGTTTTACTTTTTCACAGAAATTACGGTAAAAAGAAACTTTTCCATGATATTCTAATCTTGTTTCTGTGTGTGCACACAGCCCCGCTATCTCATGCGCTTTTATGGGGATTAACCTTGGCTACCAATGCTAAATAGGAACAATGGGCATGCATTTTCAGTTTACTAAAACAGTGGAATTCATTTATCCAAGCACAATGCTGTGAACAATTCTGCAGTTTAAGAACCGTCATGAATCAGATGTAGACTTTTCTTAGGAACTTTCTTAAGAACAGATTTAAGAAACAACTTAGGAAGATATTGGTGAACGAGGCCCATTCTCTGTACAAAATAAGAACAAACTGGACAGGGTTGTTAAGATAACTGGGGAACCAGTGTGCAGTATTACAGTATATCAGTGGTGCTCAAAGTGGGGTCAAAGTAACACAATGACAGAATGTATGACTGCCTGGGTTATGGGCTTCATACACTTTCTGTAATAAAACATCTTGAAGCAAAAATCATATGAGATGGGTGACCCTGAGACAACATTTTACCCATTGTAGATCTATAGCACCCTCTGTGGTCTGAATTTGCACTTTAATCTTCAGTGCAGGTGTGAAAGTGAGTGTGAACGGTTATTTATTTCTATGTGTCAGCCCTGTGATGAAAGGGTGACTTGTCCAAGGTCACCTGCCTCTCACCCAATGTCATGGCGGGATCTTCAGGGCAAAGGAATAGCATGCCTAGGATTTGGACTAAAAGAAGCCTCACATCCTTTGTCCCACACAGCATTCATGGTTGTATTGTATTCAGGTCTTTTTCACAACTGTGGTTCTGTTAAAGTGGTGCAGACCAAGGACATAACAGCATATATCACACATCCATGCATTCCATGCATTGTTGATAGCACTGATTTCCACATGTCATTGTTCATTCATGTTAACCTTGAGCCTGAGTTTTAATAAATTTGTGCGGAATCCCATTCCTTGAATACGTTTGTGACAATGTTTACCCTGACTTGTTGGAATTTACACATTGGAAAGAGTGATGTCATCCAGCACCATCAGCACTACATGGACCCACATGACCAGAGAACAAATTGGTTCTGAGCATTAATAATCCAGAAGAAACAGAAGTGGTGTCTTAATGTGTAGAAGATGTCTAGTTTATGTATTGTGGTGTAGCGATATCTACTGAAGTTAGCATGCTAAAAGGAAAGGAAATATTTTTACACATATTTTCCTTATCAAAGAGACATTGTTCAACCATACTGCCATAGAAACATACTTTTACTGAGGGTATATTTATAAAGATTGGAAATGTCAAATGGGTTTGAACAGAGATGTGTTGAGCTATGTCTCTCTCTGTGGACATCAGCATTTTCTCATTAAAAAGTAAGTAAAACAAAGCTATACTTGCCCTAACTCTGGTTTGTTCTTTTTTTTGCCACTTATTCACTAATTTACTCACACATTGATTGCAACTAGCTACCAAATATGGTGCTGGAAAAACCATCGGGAGCCATTTGGGGTTCAGTGTCTTGCCCAAGGACACTTCGACGTAAACAGGAGGCGGTGGAGATCGAACCGCCTACCTTGGGACCAGTGGATGACCCGCTCTACCTCCTGAGCCACAGCCACCACAGTAATAATAATCATCCTTTTTCACCAAAAAGTACACAGCAAAAGGCAGCACATTTTCTATGCATGTTCATTTATATTTATGTATTCACGTTCTTTGAATATGGAAGTAAGCTTTTATCACTTTAGGGTACAAGGTGTCGTGTTACAAAGGTGGGAACCCTTCAGGGACAGATGTACCTTTTGAATGTGAACATAGACATTTTCTTTTAATAAAGCATTAAAGCTCTTTTTATTCACTTGGGGGACATAATATTTCGTTTAGAGGGGGAAGAAAAATATGTATGTGATGAAGTTTGCAGTTCCCTTTTTTCTGGTCACAATTCTGTCCGACTGCCTTTGAGTTTTGCCATCTTGATCCTTGTTTTGGCTGTTAGTTTGAATCTCTGCCTGTTTTGCATTTATTTTATTGTGATAGTTTTAGTCTGTTCTGTTTTAGCTATCCTAGTCTGCTCTCTCTGTGTCTATGTGCTTATCTTTGTCTGTCTGTGTGTGCTGGTTATGAACCTTGGTATGTCATTCAGTTGTGTTTATGCATGTTGGTCTGGTCCTGTCTGTTCTTGTTGTGGAGTTTGCCTGTGTCTGCTTTGTCTGTTCTGTGTATTGAGTTCTAGTTCCAGCTGATTATTGTCTTATCACCCTGCTTGCCTGTGTCTGTGTATAAGAGATGGGGATTCGGGTTTGATGGGAGAGGACAACAAACAGCAGCAGCTGCTGAGCCATTCATCAATAACTTTGACATTGAAACTTCATACAAGACCCAAACAAAAGAAGCACTGAATGTAAAATAGGTTACTAACCTGAGATTAGTTAACATGTTTAGCTTAGCATGGGCCATCTAACGTTCGCTTGGGTCTTTTTTTTTAGCAATGACCTACGAGAAGATAACTCCAACTGTCGTTCGTTTTGAAAAGATGAATGAGCGTTTGTTTACTGGCCAAACTTGTGGTGGTCAATTACGTTAATTATTAACATAGGCAGCAGACAGGTTACAGACTTCCATATAGCCATGCCGTTTGAATTGAACGCAGCAGGTGATTCAACACTCATAACAACGAGACTTGAGACTTGGCGTGCACTCTACTTGAGACTCAAGATGTGACTTTGACTCTAGCTCAGAGACATGTGAGCATCTCTGCTGTGTGCTGCCACTTATGTGCATCACCTGTTTGTACTCCCACCCTCCTTGTTAATATTTGTCATTACTGTTCTATGCTTGCTGGTCTGTTATTCGTCTCACCATCGTGTGCCTGCGTGCCTGTTTCAACTGCCACATTGATTATTCTCTGTATATGGACTTTGTATTTTGCTACCCTGTGGATTACCTTTATTAGTGGATTTCCTTTGTTGAGTTTTGAGCAGTAAGTTTGGTCACACAACCTAGGTTCTATTTTCACATATTTTGGACTCGGAATCTGTACAGTAGATGGCTTCATCTGGCAGCAGTGAACCAACGCTGCAAGGGCTTCAAAAACTGCGTATTTTTGCCACTGACAAGTTCACACAGTTATACGGGTATCATGGAAAGGATTCCTATGAGTGACTCCCAGCGACACCCCATGGTTTTAACAAGAAAAGTCCATCAAAAACAATTGTCGCTCTGAAATCTCGTGAGAGGCAAGTTGTTGCAGGAAGACACCAAAGGAAACAAGGAAGATTGTTGTGTACATAGAGGAACTGCTAGTGGACTTCATTTCCAATATCTCCAACACAATAAATTCTTCTCTCCAACTCTGACTCACGTTTCCACTGGTGTCTTCCTGCAACAACTCTCCTCTCACACAGTTACCCAACACAGATGTAAAATACATCTGTGTTGATGGTGAAAATACAGATAAATAAAAATTAATAATAGTAATGATAATGATAGCAATAATAATGTGTGCTTGCAAGATATGTGGAAATTATTGCCGCATTCTCGAAGATGGACCAGTTTGATTTGTTTTGCCAGACGGCCCTGCGTGTTGTTGCTGGTTGCTCTGTGTTTACAGCCACACTGGGCCAGTACAGTCTTGGTCCTCTGTCTGAACACATTATAAACATGGCAAAGTAATTTTTTTTTAAATCCGCAAACAAATGCTATAAATGTATAAACAACTGGTTTTGGGAGGAGTTACATGATGAACTATTTTGGCAAACAGCAGGCATGTGCAGTAAAAGTTAGCAGCTCCCTGGAGTCTTGGAGACCCATCTAAACACCTCCCTCTCAGAAAGACAACAAATAAGCATATTTTCCAAAATGTTGAACTTTAAAACCATTGTTCATGATTTGAAGGTGAGCTAATCTAACTGTCATGTTTCTAGACAAGTTTTGGTTTCTTTGGTTACAAATTTAGGATAGATTTCAATCTATGTATTTTGTTTTATTATTTGATTTCATCATTTATGTATGTATCATAAATTCTATAAGTAAGTATGTAATATAGTGTCATGAAAAGATGAAAGGTTGTTATACAGGTGAGCAGCAAAGTATGCCTGTGGGATTCCTATTTAGTGTCTGCCTTCACATTACAGCATTACAGCCCAGCTCCCTCCTGACAGACATACAGCACATACATGAGAAACAACCATGGCAGGCAGGAGTTGTATCAGATACGTTAGAGTCATGCAGTTGGCACCTTGCATGGTAGCTTTTTGCAGAAGTGAATGAACAGAGCTAATGTGAGAGGTCAAAAGACTAGAATGCTATGTAATTACAGTCCTTTTATCATTACAACCAGCACTTTCTGAAAAGGTGCATTATTATGCAATCCCTTAAAATAATCCGTAATTGAAGTGGTACTCTTTTCTGTTGTCTCCGTATCAGTTCTCTCTGCAGTTCCCTGATCAGTTCATATGGCTCTAAATAACTTGCATTACACAGGGGACACTATGTGACACCCACATGTTCCCGTACCTACCAGTCTGCTAATCTGTGTTGGTGCAGACAGAAGAGGTAGTAGATCAGTGGCTCGTACTACGAAGCGAGGTAACTGGCTTATCGAGGTAATTTCAGGACTAACTTTGTGACTTTGTATGTAACTTCCTGAGTAATTACCCTAAACGTTTTCATGTAGAGTCCAATCACAGCCTGGATGGGGCAAGACATTAAAAAAAGGTTGACATGCTACAGCAAACTTTTGAAATGTTGAATTCGTTGTTATGCATGGAGAGTTATGATTATTTACAAGTTAGAATTTAGCATTAGCAAATTAGAGATCAGCCACACAGTATAGACCACTGTTCTTGCACAAGATTTAATGAAGAAAAACAACCCACAAAAATGAAACTGCGGTATTCTCCAACGAGAATTAATATTATACTAGCAATAAGCACATTAGCCCTAATTAAACCTTAACCACAGTGGTGTAATATCAGCTACGGGCCTGCTCGCCCACCTGCAGACAGAGGATTGGAAGGAAAGAGGATACAGATGCATTATCAGCAAAATACCTAAAGTATATTTGATTTGGTGTAAAATATTGAAGCATTTGAACTGTTACTGTGATGAAACCTCTTGTCTCTTGGTGAAACCGATAACTCAGAGACATCTGAAACATGATTAGGAGCTACTGGATAGAACCAGCGATTACTCTGTTATGTGTTTTATTTTATAAACTATTTATAGTTTTGAATGTAAAATCTTAATATGAAAAGTAGCCTCTTCCTACAGCTGTCATGTGATAGTACAATATTTTCTGCTGAAACTGACCGACTGTGCTTTTCAAGAGGCCTCCCTCCAAAGCTACTCCCCTAAAACACATGGTCATGCACAGTGAGTGCATGGGCAGAGTGTGTTCTGGTAGGTAGGTAGACAGGCAGGTGGTTATTTGGACCCAATTTAATTAATGTTTTTTTTTCATTTTTGTGTCAGATCATATATATATATATAACATGGGGCGGCACGGTGGTGCAGTGGTTAGCACTGTCGCCTCACACTGTTGCCCCAGCCTTTCTGTGGAGTTTGCATGTTCTCCATGTGTCTGCGTGGGCTCTCTCCAGGTGCTCCGGCTACCTCCCACCATCCAAAGACCCTAAATTGTCCTTAGGTGTGAGCGTGAGTGGTTGTTCATCTTTGTGATGGACTGGCTGGGATAGGCTCCAGTCAAGTGTTTGACGATGAATGGATAAATAACATGTTAACACTAGAGGCAATGTAACAATGAACGATCTGTGAGACAATCTGTGTATTAATGTCAGACTGATTGGTCTTTCCACCAGTATGGAATTTACGCTGATACCCCAGGTGCTGAGGACAACAAGCAATTTTTGCACAATTTTATGGAGATGATGTTCCAAATTTAGTATGCTAGCAAAATATTCTTGTAACACACCATCATAAAGCTAGGACACTCAGCAAAAAGCTCATTCTTTCACTTTTACCTAAACCAAACACACACTTAACACCAGGCAACTAAGTGAACATGGTGCCTGTCTGTAGTCATAGCCCTCCAGACATCTCTAATCTCACCCTATACAAACAATCAACCACTCAATATAAAACAGAGAGTCTACAGATCAGAGCTGTGTAACTCATCACTGTTTTACTCAAATTTAAACAACAACAACAAATATATGTTTATATATTTATAATTATAAATTGTCTTTTCACGCTTTTGCAGGTTTATAGTGCCAAATTGTCATGGTGCTAACTAGCAGAGTGTTAGGAGCGGGACCACACATCAAACACATCATCCCGAGCAGTTCCATAAATATCCACACATCCCAGCTCCTCTTCTTTGCTCGTTTCGAACATCAAACTAACAGCTTTTCAAGCTGTCACCGAGCCAACAGTCTTTCAAGCTAACAAGTGTTTTGAACTAAGCGTTTGAGCTACGTCATTTCAAGCTAAAGATGTTTTGAGCTTAAAATTGTCTCGAGTGAGGTGTCTCTTCAACTAAGTCATTCAAGCAAACTGACCTTCGACAGGTGTTTGGAGCTAGTCATTTTAAATCAACAGTTGTTTGAACTAAAAGGGCCTTTGGCCACAGGATTCCAGAGTCCACCGGCGCTCATTTCCTGTCATTGTCAACCCGACCACAGAAGTTCAAATTAAAGTTGTTTCGAGTGGCTTCCGGCACTGGGATGCCAAAGCCTACCGCTCCCAGTCCAGGTTTTGGGGGTTCTATAAGGATAGATGGTTCACAGCAGAATGGTTGCCAAAACCTTAACATTAACAGAATAGCTCTCTCTCATGCTAGAGGCCAGCTGGAAGAGCTTCCGCCCCGTCACAACTAGTACTACGTGATCGCATCACTCAGTTGCACTGAGCCTTAGAAGCTATGTTCACACCCGCTCGGGTTTCACCTACCTGCATCTCCCTTTGTCTTGACCTTCGACGCCATACTCGCAATTCAGACTCATTCCCCAAACAACACCGTGTTCTACTATAGAAACCATATTATTGGGCCTGCTTACACCCGTCTTTTCTCTGGAGTCCAATGACCCTGAACCCTTGCAAGACCCTTGTGAACCATCACAACTCTGGGATCCCAGAGTACAACACGCCAGATCATCTGCGAGTTGGTTCCAGTGGCCTCTCGATTCCCGGTGCCACCACCACTCCCGCCAAGCACTCTCTCGTCATGCTTCCTCCCATCCATTACCCGATGACGCCTCCGACGTCATTCCCAAGCACCCAATACATATCATGCCCTGCTGATCCCCCAATACGTACCATCATCACACTCATTCAGATCTCAAAGACCTCAGATCAGCCAATATTTTCACGTAACTAGAAGCTTTTGGGGGTCCTTTGTGCCCGGGTGCCACAGCAGAATTCCCTATTGTAGCTTCCCCACAATGCTTCGAATGGCTATTCAGCAACTGCAAGCCTCATTCATCTTCTGTTTCGATCATCAATAAATCCTTTAATCGTACCTGTTGTGTGGTCCTTGCAAGTGAATGTGCTGTTTAAATGCTACGATGCGCAGCTCCATATTGAAAACTTTCCAGCTGCCGTCTGGGACTGACGTAGACGGCACCCCAATGTTCCATTTAAACATATGGTCTTTAATATAACATCCTTTAGCTCTGAGTGGAATCATTTTCTTCTCAAGTTATCCGCCTGTACAGCACAGAGTTCTTCGGTCATATGAACATTTACCAATATTCAATGTGTTTATTAATATTTCAATGTTTTTGGGAGATTGGTGTTATTTTTTTACATGGCTGTATGGTAATAAATTTCAGTAAACAGTCATGTAAATTGTAAACATAGCCAAAACATGGAGACAGCAATATATCTTTATAAATTGTATAATAAATGTTTGATTCTTTACATCACATTTACAGTAACATTTGTAGTCAGGTGTAGGAGAAGACAGTCACTTTATTATCGACCAGATCTTGGTTGTAATGGCGATATTGCCTTTAAAATCTAGATTTTATACTTGGTGTGGATGAAAAGCTAATCATTTCCTGAATTGCATCTCCATTTACTCTGGAATGACAACATCAATAGGTTTACAAAGTCTTCATATTCCTTAGCTTCTGACATATCAAATGAGACCAAAAATATGCATATATGCCTAATGGTTGAGGAGCTACACCTGATTCATTTAGGGTATGTTTTATGTTTTTTAGGCGTTTATTTCCTGGGGATAGGGGACAGTCACATGAAACAAGCATGTGTTCTTTGTTTGTACCCTTAATGATTTACAGGCTTCTACATAAAAAGAGAAAACACAGACAGTGTGTATTACTTCTCAGCCCTTTGTGTGCTAGGGGTTAATGAAGCTCTGGATGCCAACTTCTTAAAATTGCACTCACTGTGTTGTGTACTGTAGTTCTTTGAACCTCGGCTAACATTCAAGGCTGGTGGCTGAAGGAGGCAAGGGACCGGGGGAGGCAATCATCTACCAGGAAGTGGTTTTAATCACATTCACACGGTGTCAGAGATGAGAAGCTAGATGTGAGTGGGTGTCTGCTGAGCAACACGACACATTGTTAGAGCTTCTATCACAAACACACCCTGTCTCATTAAACAAAAGACACAATATGCAGTGTTTTTTTCTGCAGATCTGTATTCGAGATGTGTGAAAGCTCGTCTTTACAATTACGTGTAATGTGTTTCTGCTGCATAAAGACAACCTAAACACTGTTTCAGGGCTAATTGTAGCCTTCAACACTAATTAGATTCTTTTTTTCCCTTTAAAGTTATTTTCTTTGGCAGGTAAGGGTGAGGGTGTTCTGTGTAACAGATCACTGCCTGCATGATTCCATTTCCACCCTGAAATTAATGAGACACCCTGAGAAAATTAAAATGTACACTTGACTGTGGAGGGCAAACCCATCAGGGTCAATAGCACTGTGTAAACCATGTTTCATGTGGCTGAGTGATAAAACATTTCCCTCCTCCCATTCCACAGAGTGGTGACGGCATCTTTGATCTGAGGTGAGGAGCACTGCTGGCTGTGAAAGTGTGTTGCCTCATTAGATATTCAGTTTATTGACTTTGTGCTTTTTGGTTTAGTAAATAGTTTTATTATTATATTTAATTATGTAAATCCAATATGGAGCCTTGCTGGAGGTATTCCCCTTTTTCCCCATGTTTATCTTTACCACTCCTATGAGGTAGAGCGAGAGGGAGAGTGGTAATATACAGTTTTTAACCTCAGTTTATCAGCTTATTTTACAGAATGCTTTTTAAAAATTTTTTTGGTTACAATATGTTATTTGGGACTGTTACCAAAAACATACTTTCTTTAAAATTCAGTGCATTCTTTTGTGTTGAGTGTCTATAGTCTTTGGACTACAATCTGGAGCTTGCCTAACGGCCAGCGGAGGGTGATGTAAAGAAATTAATGAGGAACATAAAATGCTTTATTGTTTTAGTGTTTGAATTTACCTTGAGCTGGGTGAAGTGGAAAGAGAAGTGGTCACTGGTTCTGTGTCAAAATGCCTCTGTGCTGTGTGTATGAGAGGAAAGTATGCCAAGAGCTGCATTCACAAATTAGTTTGTACACACTTTTCCCATGCTCAAACGATTCTTGCACTGTTATGTGTGCATGTTATGTGTATGCAACATTATGTATCAAATTTCTGTGAGGACCCTTTGCAAAAATCACGGAATCAAGAAGTGCAAAAATAGCACTTACCAAGAAAAGGCAATGTGGTATTAGTTCACCGAAAAATGACCAATGGTTTCTTAAAGTTGTTGCTCAATGAATCTTTAATGGGGATGCTAAAGAAAGATATCTGTTGAAAAACAGATTGGGACCAAGCAGAATGGTACAGGCCTAAAGCAGTGTCACTGGATGGATTTGCTGACCAGATAAAAAAATTTACTGAAAGGGCACAAAAACAGGTTGAACATCACACGGTTGAAGATGAAATCCTCTCAAAGGACAGTCCCTCAAATGCCTCTGCAAGGCTTTCAAGCAGGTCATGAAAATGTAGAAGGCACTCAAGTTGTTAAACTGCAAGCCAAAAAGGAAGCTTTACTGGTCAAAGCAGAAGCACAAAAAAACTAAAAAAGAGACACGTACTGGATAAGGAGTCGGCGCTAAACGCTAAACTGAACATTTTTACACAGTTTTGAGAATACCTAAAGGATGGAACACTCAAGGTATTTCTAAAAAATGAAAGGGCTCAGGACGCCTCAAATTAGGCTATTCAAAAGGAAAGGGTGCCCACATCTCTAAATACAAACAACAAATTGTCTTGCCTCACAATAGGATCTTTGACCACTACTACAACACAATAACATAATAATAATTAGGGTTGAGCCGGATACTCGGCTGAAACGAGTATCCGGTACGGATAAAGCCTTTTTGCCGAGTACCAGTAATACGAGTCAATATCTGTGCTCGGATTGAAAAAAAATCTTTATTGCGTAGCTGACTGTGCTCTCTCTCTCTCTCTCTCTCTGCCGGTCATGGAGATTTTTTTTAAACTGTCAGCTGCTCTAACCAGTTTTTTTTTACTTCATGCACTGAGTGTCTGACACTTGCTGTATTAAAAAAAATAAAGGTAGTTGTGGTATAAATAAATTATTTAAAATAATAGCCTATTAGGCTACAAATTAAGCTACACACACACAACCTCCCCCCCCCGCCTCCCCCCCCCCCCCCACCCTCTGCCTCTCTCTTACTCACTCACTCACACACACACACACAAACACACACACACATACCTGGCCTGCACCACGAAGCGAGTTCAACAAATCCAGGATATATTTTTGTTATCTGGCTTCACTAACCCTCACAATCCCGACAAGTGGCACCACGAAGCTGTCCTATCAACTCGGTAAATTAACCCAGGGTTTCCCGATCCAGCAGGGAGCACGTTCACATAAAAGAGGCGGTGTTAGCAGCAGATGACCAAACAGACATGAACAGGTCCACTGTCAGCAGAGCG